>CM021106.1:97809094-97885557 GCA_007115665.2 Sequoiadendron giganteum
ATTTTAGCCACTAGATTAAAACTTCTTCTATATTTGCATTATTTCAAAATATTTTTCAATACACATCATGATATTTTGTTTTGGAAATTGTTCTTCCTATCCAATTACCTAACTACTAATTATAATCTCATTCTTCCCTCATTTGATTTCATCTGGTATATATACATTATATATTTAAGATTTGTGACCCTTTGTGCATTCCTCTATTGTAGTTCTTCATTTTATTTTAATTAATTGCCTTCGATAAATTAAAATACTTTAATCTTCATTATATTTGTTTCTTGTAAAAATCATTTCATAATGAACTTTAATTCCTTTGCTGGAAATTTTCACCCAATTCAAAAACTCTTGGAAAAATAGTTGCCCACTTAATAACTCCTTTGATGAAATTTTTTTCCCTCCTTGTAAAAAATAAACTATTTGGGAATACTTTAATTTTAATTCTCTTTCCTGCAATTCCTTGCTTATATTCTGGTAAAAATGTCTCACTCTCAATTTTATGCATTTTCACATGAAAATATTCATTGGGTAAAATAATTACCCATCTTATTTAACCTCTTCGATGAAATTCATTTTACTAATGAACTATCATCTTCTATTACTCATACAAATTGATAGGGGCACGCCTATGATAAAAATAGGATGTGGTTAAATCACACAACAGGGTTTTCTCAGGCACCCTAACATAATCTTTAATGGATTCTTGAAATGCGGAACAAATATCTACATATCGGGCATTTCCACTAACTATGTCTCTTATTCTAACATTGTTTCAGCATGCCCATGTATAATTCCTTTTATCTGGTTTGCACCATTCCTCGCCTTTCTTCACTTTCATCCAATGCATGGAGAGCATGAGCACAAGAATGAATTTTCATCAGCTTCCCAACCACAAATCCATCTTTACCATGCTTTGAATGTTTTGCCTGGAATTGGCCATGGAAATTTTATTAATTTCACTCGGTTCAAGCCAGACTTTGCCCCATCAAAGAGACTTATACTCTTCTCTCCCTGATATGTCTCCATCGACATGACGCATGAGCTTAGTGTGATTTTAAAGTTCCCCCAGACTAGCTCACTCTTGCTGATAATTTTTTTATTGGTGAGATAAGTGCTATCAAGCTATCAGAGAGAATTCAACATTACTCCCACCGATATCTATTTCAAGGTTTTCATGTATTCCCCATGTCAATCCTTTGGAGATTCACATCATATTCGCCATCTTGTTCTTCAATTAACAACTCACGCACTATGTTTAAGGAAATATCTCACTATAACTTGCCAATTTGTTCAATAATATCGAGTGACAAGCGCTATTTAGGAAAGCATGTTGAGTCAAGAATGAAACCATACTATCATGATGTTGTTGCAGCCAATGGGATATCTAGTATTTCAACAATGCTTGAGGACGGCTTTTTAGGAACTCCATTTGTCTGTGACCAACCAACCAATACTTGTAATAGAGCTACATCCTCTCAAGATTTTCATTGTACTTCCAACCCCATATTCAATAATCATTGTTTAGTATCCTTCTTAATAATTATGTCGAATGAACTTGTCTTGATAGTTTTTGGAACAAATTTTTTAGCAGAAAAGCTATGTTTGAACATTGAGCTAAGCCACAATTTTCACATCCCCTTGATATCTTACTTCTATATTGTCAAGATCACTCTGATCCTTCACACAAGGATCCAAGTTCTTAATAGTCATTTCCATAAACCCCCTTTTCTTGTATACACCAAATGTGATAGAATGTGTGCCACCAATATTGTAGATAGCTTGAATGTTGGGGTATTTTCCATAGCAAGTTTAGAGTGTGGCGCTATCGTTGTAGAGACACTAAGGGAAAAATGTGAAGCACGTTCAATTTGATACTCCAATATCCATCTTATAAAAGTTGGAGTGGCCATTTATCTTAACAAGGAGAGTAGGCTAGTCTTCTTCAAGCATTACTTGGTAGAGAAATCAAACCTTCTCAATTCCAAAATATTTTTTATGCTATTGAGAACGATGCTGGAATATAGTTATGGTGTCTATTAACTTTATCACTCTATCATTTTCTTATCCACACTAAGGAAGTATGCAATAAGAGTATTTCATATAATGTTGGAAATCTATGCTCAATGATACCACTGTCCACAGCATGAAGATCCTTAATATCTAACAATGGGTATGGATAAGCTTTGTGAAATTAGTCTAAAAATACTTGAAACCTTGTATCATCACTCATCATGATCACATGCCTTCATTTGATCGTCACCAGAGGTATTTATTATCACAAAGGTTTGGTTTAAAGAAATATTATAATTATCAACTTGCATAATGTTTGAAGGCTGACTGGAATTCAACTCAGGAAGTGGTTTCCCAAATGTTTGATACTCATTTTTATATAAATTATAGATTATTTGATATGCCAACTAAGCACCATCCTTGTCTTCTTTTAAGATATACTTGAGACATTGCATTTAGGATTGCCTCTTCTAACACATCAACCCTTTGGTATTCCA
The DNA here is from genome assembly GCA_007115665.2 of Sequoiadendron giganteum. Lineage (NCBI taxonomy): Eukaryota > Viridiplantae > Streptophyta > Pinopsida > Cupressales > Cupressaceae > Sequoiadendron > Sequoiadendron giganteum. The sequence goes on from CM021106.1 coordinate 97,811,602, forward strand.
TAGTGCTTACTAGAACTTTCCCTCAAGAATGTATTTGTGGAACATTTTTTCAACTATTGACTCTAATCTAGGGTCTATCTCCATTGACTCTTTACTTGATTATGTTGCTTTTGTACAAACAATGGTATACTCATATATGGCTTTAGAAAGTAAGGGATGCACATTATCAAAGGATTCTAAGAGATTAAACAAGGGGCCAATACCCAGGGCATATGATAAAGAGTCATTGAGCTCATCAAGGTAATAGAAAACCTTTGATACAACCAAAGCAACCAGTTTTTGTTTCACCTTCATCTTCATACATGCTCTCTTCGATTTCAATTGTTGATGCCATTCAGTTCAATCACTTTGTAATACACTCTTAAAAGATCTATTCCACAACAATTCCTTCTGCTCCATCAAAATATGAAAGGCACCCTGGTGATTATTAGAATTTACCTTTTGCATTGTGGCAAAAGTAGGTCAAGTAGCCTTTGGAATTGTTTTGAGAAACTTGATCAGATGATCTTCAAAAGCCACGAAAATACACCAGTATTTTGATATATGATAGGAGAGAATGGATTCATAATGGTTTGGCATGAAGTGATCAAGATTGAAAACTGTTAACACTCAAAGATTCTTATTTGGCATTTTCTGCAAACTACCACTATCAAATTTAGCTGAAAACCACCACTTTACCTTGAAAAAATATTAAATCTCTTCCTATGAAGCTATAACTTTGGAGATTAGTTCATTTAGGTGAAATGAACAAGTGTTCAAAATGGTTTTTCGTCATTTTATTTTCTTCACCAAATATCAAGCATCAAAGTTGACCTTTTTGTAGTTCTAGAAATGCAGTCTTCAAACTAGGTAAAACCCATCTAGTTTTGATTTAGGAAAAATATCAAATGATGTCTTGAAGCTCTGAAAATTGACATGGATGCACATTGAGATGGGGAGAATCTGAAGAACCAACTGATTTATCTTTAAAATCTTCTAGTTGCTTAAATTATCATCCAAAGTTGGTCACTTTAATAGGTTTTATTGTGTAGACAACAAACCTTCACAAAACCTTTCAACTTGATACTTCAAAACTTTGTCAAATTAGATCATAAGAAGCTGAAATCAGGTAGACACATTCACATGTGGTGGATAAACATTCTTGTGAGATGGTTTTTCATGAAACTAAACCGACTTCATTTGGTGATTTTTCAAAGTGGGCCATTTGAGGCAGTTTTTACAGATGTATTTCTGAGTGTTGCAGTCCATTTCCTCATCACTTTTGAAAAAAATTGGCTGGAAATTTTAGTTTCCAACACAAGTGAAGACCCCTACATAGTTTGTGATTTCTTTTTTTGGTGCCACCAAAACACCATGCTCCCTATTCCCTTGGTTTCTTTAAAGTTTCAAAGACTGAGTCAAAGTTTACAACTGGAAATAATGTATAGGAAACATATAGAAAAAATAATAATGACTTGCCTTAATCCATTGACATCAAGAATGATAGTATAAATGCAAGGTAATGGTGTCCTACAGATCGACCTATTTGGAAACTCCATTTTTTGACCAATTCATATATTCTCATTGTCTCACATTTGTATTTTTTATTGTAGGTGAAGAATCCTACATGGTTTGTGATTTCTTAGTTTTGTGCCACCAAAATACCATGCTCCCTATTCCCTTGGTTTCATTAAAGTTTCAAAGACCGAGTCAAAGTTTTCAACTAGAAATAATGTATAGGAAACATGTACACAACAAAAGAATGAGTCACCTTAATCCATTGACATAAATAATGATTAGTAAAAATGAAAGGTAATGGTCTCCTACAAATTAACCTATTTGGCCAGCTCCATGTTTTGACCAATTAATTATTCCCATTTTCTCACATTTTAATTTGTATTTCAAGTGAAGACTCCTACATAGTTTGTGCTTTTTTAGTTTGGTTCCACCAAAACACCATGTTCCCTATTCCCTTGATATTTTTCCTATGTCATCTTAGTCAAGCTTTAAATATCACATATTAACTTGGCTCATATCAGTATGTGCATGTTATAGCACTACCCACTTATTAACAACAGTTTTAATCTTTTATCTTTTTCATATAGTTTCATGCACTTCATTTCAAATATGAATGGAATGTGTTTCACTTATTCCATAAGATTTATAGTATAAACATCACTCCCAATATTTATATTTATATAACAAATAAATTATATATAATATACATATATAGACATTTATAACAATATCACTACATGTTGTTATGTATATGTGTGTGTGTGTGTATATATATATATAAATATATATATGAATTGTAAATAAAATAGGTGTGTGTGGGTTCTAACTTACTGTCTTTAGGTTATTCAATAATGTCCTAGGAATCCTAATTGGATTTACTATCAACCTCAAAGGTGAGAAAATTCTCAATAAGGAAGGCCTATAAAGGGTTATTTTAAGCTTTGAGGGGTTCACCACCAAGCAAACGCTTGGAAAAGACAAATAGGCATTCAACTCCCAAAACCTAGTTATGAAAGCTAAATGAAGGATGTAAATGATGAAATTATGCAACAAGAAGTTAGGGTATGTATACCTCGAAGTTCTAGAAATGTAATGAGGATTTTGGAAATTCAAAGAAGCTATCAAAAAGTGCTATGGAGGACTAAGATTCCCTTACTATTGACTTAGTCCCGCTACTATTTTTTTGGGAAAATATGGAGTCTTTAGATGTCAGAACCGGATCTAAAAGAATTTATGAAAAATAACCCTGGGAGGACTAAGATGCCCCAGGTGGCAACTTAGTCCCTTTCTGAATTTCTAAAATCTTTGAATGTGGTCCTAAGATCCAAGGTCTGCACTTCCTTCTTCTCAGATATTAGGTTTTGAATCTTCTAAATCTAGCCTATAGGTGAGTTTTCGTGAAGATGACAACTTTCTAATGCAATTTTGCAACTTTTCACTCCAAATGATCTTCAATTCTTCAACCTAAATCTACAATCACAACAACACAAGAGAGGAAAAACTTGTTGATTGTTAGTAAATGGGGGTTTTCCTTGGTCAAACCCCTTGTTGGTAACTTAACCTTGAAATGAAATGAAATGGAGGGAAATGATGAATGAACAACATGCAATGTTACAACTCACCAAAAAATTTCTATGAAGTCTACAAACTTCTATGAAATGGCTAGCTTGAATTTAAATCTTGAATCCAATGAATGCTTGATAGATATCGACTTGAATTTATTGCTTGAATCAAAACCCTACATCACAAATGTTAGCTCAAAAGCACACATTATTCAAGAATCTCCTTGATATGATGCTTAAATCTTGATGATGACTCTAAATGCTTGATGGATTACTCTTGATCTCATAAACTTGCCTTATGAATGAATACTTGAATGCTTAGATATGAAAATGAGTGAATGAACCTTGTATTTATAATTATCTATGCTTAATATCTCGAAATTACACCACAACAAGTCGATATATGAATTCATTAATTAAAGGAGGCCAATTCCCACCAGAATTTGAAATTAAATCTCGAAAAAAGCTTAAGGGGGACTAAGACGCCCTGGTGGCATCTTAGTCCAAAGTCTAAAAACTTGGGGTAAAAACTCCAAAAAGTGGCCCATTTAAGGTTCCATTGAAAAGAGGGTCCCAAGGCCTTTGGGGGACAAAGACACCCTAGGTGGCATCTTAGTTCTGGCCCAAAAATTAGGGACAATCAACCAGAATCATTAAATTATAATTTATCCATTTTTTTTTTGAGATTAACCATAAAAACATGTAATTTATTAGGCTGTGGATTCAAAATAGGACATATTAAGACATAAATAAAGATAAATAAAGAAATCCATGCCCAAAAAAGTGTGAAAATGCAAGGGTATGCATTTTCCTACACTACATTTAGCCCCCACTTTAGTGAGAGGATGAACTTGCTTCAAACTCACACTAAAGTAGGCAACCACATAATCAAGAGGGAGTCAAATGTATGAATTTTGGTAAGATAGGATGAAAATAACCAAGAGGGATGATCAAGCCCCCAAGATTAAGATCCTATGGAAAACCAGCATAGGCACAAAGGAACACACATACAAATGATATATGAAGCCATAACTAGATCGCAAGCATACACCATCAAAGGAAAAGGAAAAATGCAATGGATTAAGCTTAGACTGGTCATCCAATGTGATGTGGACTGGTTCTAGGCTTTTTGTTCAAAAGGGTTTACAAGTGAAACAAGTTATCCACTATGCAAATAAAGTGCATGCTCACAAGGGCTAGTGAAGCTAGTTGTTCACTAAGTGAGCCCTAGGAAGTCCATATCAATGTCATACCCCCATGACTTTCATAAGGATGAAAACAAAAATTCATTCTCACAAGGGCTAATGAAGAGAGTTGTTCACTAGGTGAGCCCCAGAGGATCATATCAAAGCCATACCTCCATGAATTTAATAAGGTATAAAAATGCAGCACAACAAGAAAAAGGGATGTTCAAAGGGATTTTTCTTAGTTCGTGCAAGGGCTCATCTTAGGGGACATCGTGCCTAATGTGTCCAAGAGAGAAAAATTCAAATAAATGTCACACTCTTAGAGGAAATCAAACCTAATGACACCACCAAAAAAAGAACACCTCGTAGGAAGAAAGAGAATCGAATGATGAAACATGATTGCCAATGTATGCCCCCACTTTAAAGTGGTTGCTAACACCATTACTGTGAGAGATTGATTTAAAGTAGAAGAAGACATGAGAGTATGTCACATGCAATCCAACTTAAGGCATGGCTTTCACATCCCAAGCTTTCTCTTATATTTTCATGAAAGGTGATCAACTAGCCAAAAGAGACAATGACAAGTGACATACGAGGACAAGGCTCCCTAAACCCTTTCCCCAGCTTAGTGTAGGAAAAAGATGAGCTGAAATTATTGATGAAAAACATTCTAGAGTGAAAATAAAAATCAATTAGAGGAATGAGGCTCCCCCACATAAGGAAGAGCACTAAGCTCCTTAAGATGTTGAATTTTGTTACTTAAAGCCTTGCATTCATTAGTAGCATGACCATGAACTCTATGATATGCAAAAAATGGACTCTTGTAGTAAAAAAAATTTCGTGTTCTTGGAGGGAGGGATATCAAATGATCTCAAAGGAGTCTCAACAAGATACTTTCTTGATCAAAAGTAGGAAACACCACTTTCAAAGATGTCTCTTGCTTAGTACAGGATATCATACTTACACAAGACTCTTTGGATTGAGAGTTTTTGTTCTCTTCTTTAAAGGAAGCTGTAAAATCTATCAAATTCGAATTGTAAGTGTTTTGTGTGATGATATTAATGTTAAATGAGGACTTATCTATTTCTTTCAAATGATAACAATCAATATCACTAGTGTCTATCAATTCAAGATGCGCTATTGTTAAATTCAGCTTAGAGGAATCTTTTGTAAGAGTGTTTATGTTAAGTGAAGGCATTTTTATTTATATCAAAGGACCATAACCAAGACCACTAGTATTTTCTTGCTTTTGAGGCTCTATAGGGACACAAATACATTGTTATCTAGCATAACATCGTTTTCCACTATATCCAAGTTGTTTCATAAGCTCATAACCTTTTCCATAAATATTTTTCATCTCTTTTGGAGTTGATGGTTGCTCATAATTAAGTCCATCAAAGTTTTTTGTGTATGTATTTTCTTCTAAAGTGGCTACTTTTGAATGGTCTTCAAAATTTTGTGTTGACATTACTGCCTTTTCTTTGCCATTTTTAGAGTCTTTATTTATAATCTTGTATTCTCCCATGAATGTTGGTTTGAAACTCAAAGATCCCAAGTTGTCGAGCGATATCATTGTGAATGGTTTAGGACATCCATCTTTTTTTTGTGCTTGCATGGGTTCCATTTGTGTAGTTGGTGTCAATGTGTTGAAATGATTCTCTTTGTTTTTCTCAATTTTCAAACAACTCTTTGATTCAGGGTCAGCTTCAAGTGTGTACACTTTGTTGTAGATGTATTCCATTTTATGATTTAGAGAGGAAGACACCATTAATTGCATGAATCCATGGTTTGCCTAAAAGGAGATTACATGAAACATCACGAGGCATAACATGGAACAATGTCTCTAATGTGGCCTTTCTAGTTGTAATAGGAAAAGTGATTACACCAAGTAGTTGTTTTCCCACTTTATCAAAGCCATTAATCGATAAAGAGGTGGTTAGGATTTTTTATTTATCGACACCAAGCTTATCCAAAAGGTTCACACTACACACATTTACGGCTAAGCCATTGTCAATAAGGGTTCATTTTATCCATGTGCTATTGTATTGAGCTATGACCATGAAAGATTCATTTTGTTTTTGCACTTCCAAAGGGGGGAGTTCACATTGGTGGAAACAATATCATCGTTTATTCCTTGAATCATGGATGCTATGTCATTCATATTTGCACTAGAGGGAACCACAACTTGTTGTAAGGATATTTGTAGCATAGTGTGATAATTAGGTGAATTCTAAATTAGTTCCCATAGGGATATCTTTGTAGGAGTATTCTTAAGTTGTTCAACAAGGTCATAATAATTTACACATTGTGAAGGAAAATGAAGAGGACCTGGTAAGATAGGATTAGGCAATGGGAGGGATGTTGAAGGAATTTTTCTTGGTTGAATATTGTTCCTAGAGTTGTATGTATGAGAAATAGTATTGTAACTCAGTTTTTGCAAAACATTTTTATTAGGTGATTTGAGGATAAGGATGGGTTTGTTTTGAACTTGTGGTTTTTGTGAAGGTGGATAAATGATAATTTTAGGCTCGGGAGAGTACTCCAAGTGTTATCTAATGTGCATAACCTTAGAAGACTTATCATTATTTTCATGATCTCTTAGGAGAACTACAAGCCAAATTTTCTTGAAATTCAAGGATTAGCTCTTCCAAAATGACTTCATTGCAAGTAGGGGTCTCCTCAATGGTTTAATTTTCTTGTTCATCAATAATTTTTTTGTGTTTTTCAAGAATGTTTTGTCTAGGGAAATAGAGGAAATCAAGATTCCCATGGCTTTCATCTATTAGATCTTCTAACATAGAAGTATCATCCTCATAACTAGGAGATACACTAGGAGAAGATAAAACTTGATTTTCATGATCATTTATAGTGTCACTCCTTTGTTCCCTAATAGGATACATAGGGGAAGGATCACGAAGAGGGTTGTCATAGATCTTAAAGTTTTGATCATCCAACATCAACATATCTTCCTCACTTACACTTTCATTCTCTGAAAAATTATCACAAGAGGGGAAGATGTTGGGAGATGAATATAGGCTAGTTGAAGATTCAATGGTTTCTTGTTGTGTTATGTTATCATCATGATATCCTATGGTTGTTTCCTCTTGTTAATCAATGTTTTTCTTAATAAGAGAGGTAGAAGGAGAGAAAAAACTAGGATTCTCAAAACTCTCATTAATTAGTTCTTCTAACACCAAAATATCTTATTTTCCAATAGGAAAGATATTAGGAGAATAATGAATATGATCATTAGGAATATCCAAGGTTGTATTCTATTTCAATAAATCACTCACATAGGGAGGGGATATGAAACTTTTCTTAGCATGCCTATAAAGGTAAGGGACTAACATTATTTGACAAAAAATGGAAAGCACTTTTAACCATCTCATGCAATGCTTTAATAATGTAAACAATGTATATCCAAAGATGCAAAACAGGTTTATGCAATATACGCAAAACTCACAAAATGCAAAAAATGTATATCAAAAAATGAAAAGCACTTTTATCAAACTTATGCAAAGCTTTATGAATGCAAACATTGTATATGCAAAACTGAAAAGTACTTTTATCCATATTATGCAAAGTTTCAAAAATATGAGCATGTGGGTGGGTGCTCACTTATTCTCTTTAGGTCATTTAATAATGTCCTAGGAATCCTAATTGAATTGACTATCAACCTCAAAGGTGAGTCAATTCTGAATAAGGAAGACCTAGGAAGGGTTCTTTTAAGCTTTGAGGGGTTCACCACCAAGAAAAAGCTTGGAAAAGACAAATAGGCATTCAAATCACAAAACCTAGTTATGCAAGCTAAATGAAGGATGTAAATGATGAAATTATGTAAAAAGTTAGGGTATGTGTACCTGGAAGTTCTAAAAATGTAATGGGGATTCTAGAAATGCAAAGAAGCTGTCAAAAAGTGCTATGGAGGACTAAGATGCACTTAGTGTTGATTTAGTCCCACTACTATTTTGCGGGGAAAATGCAGAGTCTTCGAATGCAAGAACCAAATCTGAAAGAATTTTTGAAAAATGACCTCGAGAGAACTAAGATGGCCTAGGTGGCAACTTAGTCCCTTTTTGAATTTTTGAAATATTTGAATGTGGTCCTGAGGTCCAAGGTCTGCACTTCCTTCTTCTTAGATCTCAGGTTCTGAATATTTCGAATTTAACTTGTAGGTGAGTTTCCATGAATATGGCAACTTTGTGATGCAAATTTGCAAATTTACAACTTTTCACTCCAAATGATCTTCAAGTCTTCAACCTAAATGAACAATCAAAACCAAACAAGAGAGGAAAAACTTTTTAATTGTTACTAAATTGGGGTTTTCCTTTGTCAAACCCCTTGTTGGTAATTAAACCTTGAAATGAAATGAAATGGAGGGAAATGATGAATGAACAACATGCAATGTTACAACTCACCAAACCCTTGCTATGAAGTCTACAAACTTGTGTGAAATAGCTAGCTTGAATGTAGATCTTGAATCCAATTAATGCTTGATAGATATGGACTTGAATTTCTTTCCTGAATCAAAACCCTACATCACAAATGTTATCTCAAAAAAACACATGATGCAAGAATCTCCTTGATATGATGTTTGAATCTTGATGGTGGCTCCAAATTCTTGATGAATTTCTCTTGATCTCATAAAATTTCCTTAGGAATGAATACTTGAATGCTTAGGTATGAAAATGAGTGAATGAACCTTGTATTTATACTTATCTATGCTTAATATCTCAAAATTACACCACAACAAGCAAACATATGAATTCATTAATTAAAGGAGGCCAAATCCCACCAAAATTTTAAATTAATGCTTGAAAAAAGATTAAGGGGGACTAAGATGATCTAGGTGGTGTCTTAGTCCCATGGCTAAAAACATGGGGCACAAACTCCAAAAAGTGGCCCATTTAAGGTTCCATTGAAAAGGGGCCCCAAGACATTTGGGGGACAAAGATGCCCTAGGTGGTGACTTATTCCCAACCCCAAAATTAGGGACACTCAGCCAAAATCATTAAATTATCATTTATCCATTGATGTTTGTTGGGATTAGCCATAAAAAGATGTAATTTATTGGGCTTATGGATGCAAAATAGGACCATTTAAGACATAAATAAAGATAAATAAATCAAGGCAAACCCAAACAAGTGTGAAAATGTAAGGGTATGAATTTCCCTACACTACAATTAATATTCTATATATGTATACACATCAATTTACACGATTATACCATGCATATTTCAATATTTGAAATGTATATACATATATTCATTCTGATAATATTAATGCATAGGTATATACATATGTGTATTATATGTATTAATACACTCATATGGATGTTTCCATTATGTCGATACATACATGTATATAAATACATATTTATGTACACATATATATTCTATATCTCTTTAACATAGTATCCATACATATAATTCAATAACATTGATTGACATATATACATTAAGTATATATATATATACTTGTTTTTTCGATGTTCCCATGCATATGGGTATTTTATCCATAAGCATACATAGATACGTATATCTATGTATACTCATGCACGTACTTGTAGACATGGAAATTATACATTTCGATCCGACACACTGGATCCTGATTTACTAACATTGTTTCATCTTGAATCATACTCTCAGCTTATCAATACCTTTCATCCCTTAATTAAATAAATCATTATTTATTTAATTAGGTCTTTCTCCTCTGCTGATTAAATTAATCAATTTAATTTAATTAATCCTCAATCCCTCTTTAATTAAATAATTTATTTTATTTGATTAAGTCTCTAAAGTCCTCTTATTAAATTGAATAAATTAAACCTTATTTAATTTAATCTAACATTATTCCCTTTAGTTAAATAAATCAAATCATTTATTTAATTAAATCTTTCTTCTCAATTCTTGACTTAAATCAATTCATAAATTTAAGTCTAAATTGTCAAATCATCTAATTCTTCATTAAATTAATAAAAACCATTGATTAAGTTAATCCCTCTCACTAAAATCTTCTAGAGAACGCAACTTGCACACGAAAATAGATTTAATTCATTTATTAAATCTCTATTTTCCCTCACATGGCATCAAAAGGGAATATTCCCTCAAATTTGAATTCAAAAATGCAAGTGGATGGGTACTTCCAACAAGGCATTCACTCCTCTTACATGTCCTTGTGCATTGAGCCAAGTGACATTAACTCCACTCTTCTCTCCCCCAAACTTTCAAATTCAAATTTCAAATCTCCCCCTCTTTGGCACATTGACCAAAATGTGCTCAACCTTCAACCATTCACATCTTGACAAGTGGCACTTGGCCATTGGATTTTGAATGATCCCAAATTGCTCAAATTCATTCATTCTTCCAATTTCAAATCTATAAATGAGAGACTCTTCCTCTCATTCTATCATCCACAATTTGAGTAAACTTACTATACTCAAATTCATCCTCATCCACAATTGCATGAAAATTTACTCTCTTCACATTGAGAGCTAATTTTTCCCATTTCACTCAACCTATCACCATTTTCACAATTTGTAACAAGGTTATGCTCAAATCTCTTTGGAGATTTGACCATTTCTCAATCACTCAACATTGCAACTTAGGAATTGGGAAAGGGCCAATTGCAACACTTCATTGGCACCAATTCCCCCATGGGATTACTAATCTATGGCTTAATTAGGATCTAATTTTGTTTCTTGTATTGTGTTCTTCATTTCCTAATTTTAGTTTGAATAGATGGATTTCACGGGGAATCCCTCATACTTGTTTGCATGCATTTGATCTAACAACCTAACGTGTTTTTTGCTCTTGTGCATTTGCAGGTTTAGGGGTTCACAGTACTTACTCATGTGAATGAGCTGATTGTAGACATGTACATGTGTACGTATATACACATTCAATGTATATTACAAATCTATCAAATGTAAAATCATTAAGAAGAACTCATAATGATAGAAACAAAAAATCATGAACGAGACTAAGGTAACTTACCATTTCCAAGCTATTGAGTTAACTTGACTAAACTTATAAGTGAGTGTTTGAAAGCTCAGTTAGACTCATTTTGGGGTTATCTGACCAATACTCCTCTCTTGAGTGATACTTCACATCTCTTCTAAAGGATTGCATCTCTACCTACATCCAAATTACTACATAGAAAAAATAGTTAGTTGATTCAATTAAAACCTTTTGCATTACTTCTATTTCATAGACAAAATCATTTCATAACTTCATTTGAATCAAGCATTCATTTATTTGTAATTTCAAAATTCATAAAGCATACACAAACATTTAAAGCATTTTCACACAACTAGGTAAAAGTAAATAAGTACTAGCACAATGGGGTGTAACACATACCTCTAAAAACCTCTACCTATTTGCTGAAAATTTTCTCTACATGTGCCTCTAGGTTGAGAGTAACTCCAATTTTCTTCATCACCTCTATTGTTTCTTTGAACTATACCTCTTTGTAGAAAACATCCTCCTCTTCCTCTTTTTGCAGAAGATGATTCTAGTGCTACTTTTTTTTCTTTAATGGATGCCTTTCTCTTGAAGGCTTGCTCCAACAGCTCCTTTGTAGATTTATTTATTCTATGCTCATGTGGGTATAGTGAACTCATAAGCTCATCTATAGATAACGTCATTAAATATTTTGACTCTTGAATGACTATAATTGCAAGATCATATTTTGCAGGAAAAATTCTTAAAATATTTTCTACAATTTTACATGGTTAGTCATAACCTCACCATTTCATTTCATTTGATTAATTATCCCATTGTATGAGTAAAGAAATATCCTAAATTTTTTGAATCTGACATTTGTAGAATTTAAAAATCTTTTGCAAACATTTGTAAGCAAATTGTTCTTATTATTTTTGTACCTTGAAATGATTGTTCAAGGATATCCCATGCTTCTTTTTCCTTCAAAGTGGTTATAAATCTTCGAAGGAGAGTTTCATCAAGACCCTACACTATAAACAATAATGATTTTTGATCTTTTTTCCAATTTTCCTGTAGTAAATCCCTCTCATTTTGTGTGAGTGCTACCAATGTTGTTGCATCTACCAGTTATGAATACCCATTTTGCACAAGATCCCATATCTCTTGTGATGTAAAAAAAATATTTATTTGAAAACTCGAAAAATCATAATTTTTCCCATTAAATTTAGGAATTTATAGCTATGTACTATTAGCATTCGTTTTCATTCTGAACCTACTTTGATACCATATGTTAGAAAAACTAAAAGAAACAAATGTCAAAAAGATTACAATACATAGTTAAAGAAAAATAACTAGAAATAATATAATCACCACAACCACCAAATTACACTATGAACTGAGAGGCAGAGAATATGAAACTATTATATTGACACTAAAAACTACAGCGAATAACTTCTGCTTTATTTGAAAAAATTGTCAAAATATTAAAAATAAGCAGGTAAAAATAATTAAAAAATAGTTAACCAACTAAGGGGAACATTGGGAAAAACTATCCCAACCAACAAACTGAAACAAGTAGATTTTATTTTATCTTAACAATCTTAATATAAAATTAAAAAAATCCATTATTCCACATCAAATGACTCAGTCAAGATCACCTTAGCCTATGCACTTGAAGCAATTTTAACACATGATGACAAGAATTTCCAAAAAGTGGCACAAAATTCAAAATCTGTAAACTGTTGATTCATTCAATAGAGATTGGATCACATTGTTTAAAGGTTGGACTGCATGGTGAGCTACATTACTAATGTCCAAATATTTTATATAAAATTCATTCTCTGTGTTGACCATTTCTATTGTTTTATATTTTAATTGGGTAGATAACTATTCCTTAAGTTCTAGATAGTCCCACCTTTTAATGAGAGAGAAAAGTGTATGGAATTGCAAAATTAACAAGAAATTCCTCTTATGTTTGTGCAAGGATATATATTTAGAGAAGGCTACAAGGCTAGAAGCTCAATATTGTATTGATTTACTCTCTTCTTCAAAATTACCATCACATACTTTTGGTTGTCTTACTACCCACAATAAGTATAGATCTAGATAAATTGTTATTTTTTTGCGTAGCTGATACTTCCTCTTCTGTAGTCTTTATGAATGGGTTTCCTTGTATCAATCCTAGAAAATTTTCTCCAAAGAAATTTACTACATCCATTTTGAGCACCCAAGGAAACAATCAGGCAATCCATTCAGAGTGAGTGAGATTTCCACAACAACAGACATTCTCCTTGACATAATACATTGGGGATAATAATAGGTCATGTAGATTTTGTAGTGGGAGTAGTGCTTCCTCTTCACAAACACCCACAAGCCTCTTAAATAAATTTCATTTTGGAAGGGTATCTTAGAGTTGCGTTTGTGGACTCAACGAAAAATATTTTTTGTGCTGACCTCAAAACAGGTGATTTTTTTGTGTTCCCAAAGACCCTTGTACACTTTTCTCAGAAAATTGGAAACAACCTTGTCTCTTTCATAGCGGCCCTTAACACTAAAAATATTGGTATCTAAACCATTCCCTTGGCCACTTTCACTTTCAATCCTGTTGGAATCTTTTTAACATGAGAATTAAGTATGGATGGTTGTGTTGGTTTTTCCTATGTTGTGATTGATGTCAACATGATGATAAATATATGGGAAGTCTTCTTGGTTTACTGTAAGTTTTTCTCTACTGACAATAATATTTTGTGATGGATCAGTGTGTTGGTATTTGAGTCCAGAATTCACTGCAAGATCTGATATGACTCTAATCTCTTAACCATGTTTTCTTGAATCATTCAAATAACTATATCTTATATTTATGAGACATGTTTTGTTGTGAGTAGAAAGTTATCTCTGACATAGTTTAACTCTGTATCCTACTATTGTTCTATTTTTGGCATACTATGTGGGAGGCTATGCATTATACTAAGGTGAACATTCTTATGCAACCGTTTTGTTGATAGTCTCTTTTTCTGGTAGTATGATGGGAAAATTAATGTGTTCTCAGATCCAAAAGGTATTTTTTATGAGGATTATTTGTTGGTTTGGATAATTGTGTTCTAGTTTTGGTTGACTCAACGAATGCAATATATTATGAAGACTAGTTATGTTTTATGCATGATAGCCAACTTGGTATAATGCACTATGCGGATAAAATGTTCAAATCTTATATGGTTCCAATGAAGAAGGTTTTGATTATTTTGTGTTCATCTAATTAGGCCGACCTAATTGATGAATAAGATATACTTGTATATATATAAGATGAAAGATAGAAGAGAGATATATATGAGAGCAAGAAGGAGAAGTGAATGTGAATAGAGGAGATCAGAGACTAAATGTTTTATCAGTTGTAATCAATATAGTTTTGTTGAGCGAAAACTGTGTAAGGCAATACTTCTTATTCTGAGCTTCAATGGAATTGAACCATACACATTGAAGGTGTACCCTATCAGTTCAATCTTTTGGTAGTGATCAACTATCATTGTATTTTGGTGGTTAGCCATCATTTGTACTCAAGAAATGAGCCTTTTTAAGGACAATGAGTCTTGGTAGTGAGCCCCATAATATTTTTTATCTGGATATAATATATTTTTAGTTAACCCTCACCACGTTTTTTCACATTTTTGGTTTTCCATTTAAAAATCCTGGTGTTCATGTGTATGGTTACATTGACTTGTTTCTATGATCTCCCTTGCTGATTTAGTCAGAATTGTGATAATTTTTATGGATTTTATTATGGTTTTATGGAATAATGATTCACCCCCTCTCAGTATTCAAGATTTTCAATAATTAGTATCAAAGCTTTGTTCCTTAGAAAAAGCCTAACAACTTGAGGAAGGTCCCAAAATTTGAATATGGGAACTTTTTTCCTTTGGAAGTAGTCTCTGTCAAATATTAAAAAGAAATGGAAGTTCTAAAGGACAGGTTGATAAAAGGAAATGAGTACATTGTAAAGCTGTAAAGTAAAAGTATGGAAGCATGTGATTTGTTGATTGGAGGAGAAGAAATCATCTCTAGCATGCTGCAACAATTGGATGAGAGGAAAAGAACTGAAGAATGCTAGGAAATTGAAATTCAAAGTAAGATGAATGAATGCATAAAGTTAGAAGAAGAAGAAGAAACCTTGAGATCTGATCTGGAAAAAGAAAGAAGTTTGGAAAAAAAATTAAGATAAGCTTAGTGATGCTTGATGAATTGATTACCTCTTAAAGACCAAAAATGGATAAGAGTGGTTTAGGGTTTGAGGAAAGTTAGAAGTCTAAAGTGAAGAAATCCACTCATAAGATTATGTGGTACAAAAATAGAAAAATCAAGGAGCGAAGAAGAAATTCTAGAAAAATCCCTATCAAACAACATGATGCTAAAAGGTATTTTTCCTTCAATGGTGTTTGTTATTCTTGCAAGAAATTTGGTCATAAGGAAAAGGACTGCAAAAGTAAAGTGAATGATTCTCTACCAATCCTTGAAAAATATTCTAAGAGAAAGAAGAATGGATATAAAGTTAGTCTATTGGATAAAAGGGAAAATGGAAAGAAGAATGTTGTTTGTTGTAAGTGAAACAATCTGGAACACCCTGGTAGTAATAGCAGAAGAAATAAAAATATATATCCAGTGAAGAAGAAAGATCAAACCTTTCATCTCGAAGAAGCAAGAAAGGAAATGAAAAGAATTTGGAGAAAGAAATCATCAGCCTTATCTTTGTTGAACTTCGATGCAAATACTCCTATAAATTTCTAAATAAATGAAGTGGCTAAGGTGGAATAATCATCAAAAAATCTAATAAAGCCCCTCATCAATACTTGTGTCATATCATGACAGAAGTATACTTAATTTGGTAACAAGGTTAAGGTATTTTCTTAGTGGAATTTGTGAAGCATGAAGTCTATATAATTTGAAAGAATGGAGGCATACACAATTTTTGAGGCAATCTACCTGCAAGTTAAATAATTTATTAAAAAATCATTTAGAATGAAAGGAATAAATTTAGATAATTTTAAAGGCTTATGTATTTTCAAAGAAGCATGCAAAGGAAGTTTAGAAGGAAATTCAGATTGTTAGAGTTTCAAGAAGATAACAAATGGATTTGAAGCGAGCTTTAGAAGTAGGATATCTATACATTTCTTGTTGGCATTTCTAGAGGTATTCTTTTTTTCACAATCTTTCACTTTTATTACTATGGATAATTCAAAGGTTGTGAATTGTGTGGTTAAAGCTAGGTTGAAGAGATATTTGAGGAATGTGTTAGAAGAGTTTTTTGGTACATTATCTTGCATCCCTCCGAGAGTGTTTTCCTACAGAAAATATCTATGCATCTTTTTATAGTAATAATGGAGAGATGTCGTTAGTTTAACTAAACATGCTTTGGGAAAGTGAATTCAAAGAGAACCATGATGCCTATAGAGTATTAGTTGAGAAAAAGTTAGATGTTTTGAGGAAAGTTCCCTTGTTTTAATTTGACAAGAAGTATATTTGAATAGTGTTTTGAAAAATTCATGATGAATCTTTGTGGATAGATGAGGCACATTTGATTTCTAGAGAATCTATTAGAGATGTGACTAGTTTGTGTTCCTTCAGACCAATTCCCAAATTGAAGGCTATGGATGAGAAAGAAATAATTGAGGTTACAAGTGTGAGTTCTAAAGGGAAAGAGATTTAAATTTGAGATTGATTATTGATCTAGTAATAAGGTATGCTTCTATGGTCATCAGTCACAAATTTTGTATCCCTAACAATGACCTTATAGTTTCTACTACTATGGTGCATACTACTATTGATATGGTAATAATAGGTATGGAATATGACTTGTGTGAATTAATTTGTATACATATTTTGAAGAATTTAAAGGAGATCAAGAAGAGTAAGAAGAATAAATTCCAATATGGAAATTTGGTTGTTTGTTTACTCTTTTACTTTTTGAGAGAATTACTGGTAATAGGAAGGATGGAATGGTCAAATTCAGAGCCTATTTCCTATTGAATTAGGAAATTCATGATAAATATTGGTAGTTTAGATGTGCAAGATATTTCCCTTGCTGCATTCTTTGGAAAATTTTAGATGAGGATGAACAAAAGGTTTAGGATTCCAGTAAGTATTGTGGAAAGATACCCTGAAAGCATAAATTTTCTTGTTTCTATAGATTTATGTCACATGGAAGTAGTTGAATCAAGGTTACTTTGGATATTTGAATTGGATTATGAAGTTTCAGAGACTGAAGTTGATAAATATGCTAAAATTATTTTGGAAATCCCAAAGGATCTCAATGTAGAAGGTACCTTCAGTAGCATGACTAGAACAACAAAGAAAAGGAAGAGTGTTGTTAAGAAAGAAGGTGCATAAAGTGAGGTTGAAAATGAGCATGAAAGAATGAATATTTAGAGATCTTTGGAAGAATTGTGAAAGGTTATTCCCCATGCTAATTTTGATTCATCTATTTCTATTGTGGAGAATCTTCGTGGCATGATTAATTATTTGAAGGTCTACATATTCAGACTTGAAATGTCTGTTGGAATTAGGTTTGATGAGGGAAATTTAGAATATATCAAAGGAAAATGTGAAAATGAACATGATCAAGTAATGAAGGAATTAGAGTGTAGAAGGTTGTGAAAAAGAGGCACACAAACTACGTTATTTTTTCCTACATTGGTCTAGCATTACACTGGATATGAGAAGTGAGATAAGGATGAGTGAGTCCTGATTGAGCATTCAGGAAGATGTATACAGGTTAGAAAAAGATAAATATAATCAGAGGTGGTCCTACATTGTGCAGCTTCAAGAAAAATTCTTCTCTCTGTAGGATCAAAGGACATATGTTATCAAGAATTTTTTGGCACTAAAATACATGATTAAACTCATACATAATTTTTTTTCTAGAGCTCTTGGCTGTATTGGTGAATTATAAAATATTGATCGTAGTCCCAATACTTTAACATATGGTGTAGAGTCCTTAAATAAACTTGAGCTATTTTACAAGACTCTTGTAAGTGCAAAAGTTTCATGGGAAGAAGGTAAAGCATTGTGGAAGGCCATCCTGGAGAATATCAAAGGTTCTTCTTCAGGCTAATTCAAGGTTGTGTTCATATATTTCTAGTTACATTTTGGTGTATATTTACATATATACCCGACCCCTTCCTTTGTCATTGATGTCAAAGGGGGAGAGATAAAGAGATAGAAAGATAGAGGAAAAACATTTTTGTGAAGAAGAGTTTTGATAGGGGAGTAGTCAGAGTATTCCATTGTGGTATATTGGAAACTGTTTTTATCATGCATGTTGCCATCAATGCCAAAAGGGGAGATTGTTGGAAGCTTTGCAACATGAGCATGAAGTATGGATGGTTGTGTTGGTTGTTCCTATGTTTTCACTTATGTCAACATGATGATAACTATATGGGAAGTCTACCTGGTTTACTAGAGGTTTTTCTTTGCCGGTAATACTCTTTTGTGATCGATTAATGTGTTGGTATTTGAGTTCAGAATTCATTGCAAAATCTGATATGACTCTAATCTCTTAACCATGTTTTCTTGACTCATTTAGAAAACTATATCCTGGATCTTGAGACATATTTTGTTATGAGTATAAATTTATCTCTGGAAGAGTTTGAATTTGTATCCTACTATTGTTATGTGTGTGGCATATTGTGTGGCAGAATCCACATTCTACTAAGGTGAACATTCTTATGTTGCATTTTTGTTGGTAGTATGATGGGAAATTAATTTGTTCTTAGATCTAGAAGGTGTTTTCTTTGAGGATTATTTGTTGGTTTGGAGAATTGCATTCTACTATTGGCTGACTCAGTGAATGGAATATATTATGAAGACTAGTTATGTTTTACGGATCATATTTGACTTGGTATAATGCACTATGTGGATAAAATGTTCAAATATTATATGGTGTTGATGAAGAAGGTTTTGATTATTTTGTGTTCATCTAATTAGGCTGACCTAGTTGATGAATAATATATACTTGTATATATATAATATGAAAGATAGAAGAGAGATATATATGAGAGCAAGAAAGAGAAGTGAATGTGAACAAAGGAGAATATCAGAGCCTAAATGATTTATTAGTTATGACCAGTAATTTTTTGTTGAGAGACTATTGTGTGAGGCAATACTTCTTATTTTGAACTTCAATGGAGCTGAACCTTGCACATTGAAGGTGTATCCTATTAGTTCAATCTTTTGGCAGTGAGCCACTATCATTGTATCTTGGTGGTTAGCCATATTTTATACCCAAGCAATGAGCCTTTTAAAGGATAGTGAGTCCTAGCAATGAGTCCCGTAATATTTTGTATCTAGATATAATATATTGTGAGTTAACCATCAACGTGGTTTTTCCCATTTTGGGTTTTCCATGTAAAAATACTAGTGTTCATGTGTATGGTTGCATTGACTTGTTTCTATGATCTCTCTTGTTGATTTAGTTAGAATTGTGATAATGTTTAAGTGGATTTATTATTGTTTTATGGAATAGTTATTCACCCACCCTCTCAGTATTTTGGATGTTCAAGAAATTCGTAAATTATTAACATTGTTTTGGCCAAATCATTCCAGATTAAAATTACAAAGGTGGAGACAATTAGAAAGAAGCTTTGTGGCAACTGAGTAGTTGATTTTCTATTACGAAATTATGTACTTCATGGATCTCTTGGCTTGAAAAAAAAATATGTTTTTTGTTGCATATGATTCTTAGTTATCAATTACTTACTGGAAGGCTATAGTTTAAACCTAAGATTTTTATGGTTGACCACTCATTGTTGGTCACTTGCCACAAATAATTCTATACGTTTATGTAAAATAATTATTAATGTAATTATCAATAAATTTAGTACCAATAATTTTGATTCTTTCTTTTATATTGGAAACAGTCTCATCTTTGGCTTTTATTTTTGGAATTTGTTAATAAGAATTTTAATAGAGAATTGCTAGTGTCTTAATCTATGATAGCTAGTATCTATATATTCATACCAATTTTTCAAATTTTTAGTTCCTAAATTAACCTAGTGATGAATTTTATTAATTTCAGGCAATCAAAATTGATTATTTTATAATATATTATATTTTAATTCTTCTAAAGTAAAATGTTTGATTTTTAACTTTTTTTAATTTTAGAAAAAATAAAAAAATCAATTTCATTAGCTAAAAAAACTTAGAGGATGAGGATGGATTATGGGGAATCCTTAGAATAACATTTATTTTTGCAATTTTCTTAAAAAAATTCTCAGCAATTTTTGGGCACTTCTAATTAGATGCTCATAATTTTGGAGAACATTTATTATAAGTTTTTACTTAGAAAGTGAAAATATTTATTTTCTTTAATAAGATGAAAATTTTGTAAATGATATATACCAAGTATTTTAGTTAATGACTTGGACATTGAGAGTGGAATGGTTATGAGAAAGTTAACCTTTTGTGTCATAATAATTTTTAGATTCTTTCTCAAGGTGTGCAGGATGAAAAATCAGGTTTTTGCCTGAGTAAGGGTGGAATTAAGTCTGGTTATTTCTAGAGTTTGTCAGTTAGGGAGGGTATGCAAGTAGATTTCAAATTTTTTCATGCAATGCTTCAATCAGATTAACGGCATACTTCAAATTCAGTGTCAATATTTTCAGGGCCTTTTGACAAGCTTTGTATGGGTAGAAGATATAATCAGTGTTTATATTTTGTATGGGAACAATTCACATCCATTGCCAATATTTTGAAGGTTGGATTTACAAATACTACCATTATATAAAGGGCCTACTAAAATAACAAAGGGCTCTGCAATCAAGAGTATTATAGATAGAGATAGTTATATTTAGAACTTCTTGTACCTATTTGGGCTACAATCGAAGGTTTTCTTTCTGGTTCTTTCCTACCAGTATGCTCTTTTGAGCCAAATTTTGTATTAATTTATTTATAGATATAATATATTATAGTGACTTGCCACATTTTCCAAAAAAACATAATCAACAAAGATATATTAATATTAGTTTTAATATATAAAAATATAATAAATAAAATCTAATATTTTAAAAATATTGTGTATATATGTATCTATATAAAATGTATATAACATCTAATATATAATAGAATTATAATATTATAATAATATACTTTAATTTTTGATAATTTAATATATTATATTGTTTATGAGATGTCAAAAAATATTTAAATTAATAATAAAATTAATATACTGAAACTATTATAGTTTTTATTTATATTATATATATCATATAACATATCAATACAATTGTTTTGACAATAAATTTATATTTCAATGAATTAAATGTGTGTGCAGGTGAATTTCCTAAGTAACTATGCAAACACAATGAGATGCAAAAAAGAAAACACAAAAAACACCACATTATTGTCCTAGTTAAATTCAAACAATAATAAGAAACAAAACATTTTTTTTTACCTTGATCAAATTGATACTTCGGTTGGCCCTTTGATTGTTGAAGATGCGTGCTCCTTCAGTGACAAAATGGTATGCAATCTATATTAAAATCATGAGGATGACATTATGAATGCAATGGAAGCCATGAAAATGGATTGGATGCAAGGATATGATCTCAAATTTTTCAGCAATGGAGGTTGTATGTTGGCACATGTGCAAGCAAAAAAATGCATATGTGATGAGTTATGAAAATAAATGAATTTGGCTAACTATTTAGCGAATTTGGAGTGCACGAAATGGAGGGATAGGATAAAAATTAGGTTTGGGAGATTAATGGTTGAGATTACTTAATGCATCTCAACACATGTGGTGAGGACATGTGTCTTCCTATGTGAAGGGAGGGAAGTGATGTGGAGGTGAGGTGGAGGTACTTTCAAGTACCTTGGGGAATGGAAAAATTATTGACTTTTCTCATCCTTCCTCAAATGATGGAAGGATGTGACAAGCCAAATCCTTCTATATTTTGGAGAAAGGTGTTGGGAAGAGCAAGGGGAATTAAAAAATTCCCCTTGTAAGGACCTTGGGAAGAACAAGGGGAATTAAAATTACCCTTCTAAGGACATTGGTATTCAGGGAGAATAAAGTGGAATTTAAAATTCCATATGGGATGCCTTGGAGGGATAAATGGAATTCAAAATTCCAAGTTGGCATGTTGGGGAAATAAACAAGGAATTAAAATTTCCTTGGGGGATGGGGATTTCTTCTCCAAAAGGAGAAAGCATTTAAGAATATTGACCTGGGTACCCATGCCATTAATGGCAAGAGGCTTAGGTTAGGAATTTATTAATCATGATTAGTGGTTGTGCAAATGATTAGGCAGGCTAATAATGAGATTAGAGGCAAATGGGATTTTATGGAGGATGTGACACTAATCACAGTTGGTGGTGTGCACACCTTAATCAATGGTTAATTAAATTAACCTGGATTAAGGATGGATTATGGAGGATGATGACATGTGGAGAGAAAATTGAATTAAAAATTGACTTAATTCTTATGGGCCAAATGTAATGATAACTTTAAGAAACAACCCTAAAAAAAATTCTTGGAAAATATTTCATTTTTTTGGGAAAAAGTATTAAATTCTATTGGTGAATCTTTTCTTGTTTTGAAATTTTTTTATTTTAGTGACGATATTTTTTACATCACTAAAATTTTTAGAAAATTTTGGCGAATCTTGAAAAATAATAGGAAAATGTATTCTTTATGATGGAAAATCCATCTAATCTAAAAATAATTCTCATGGAAAGTAAGGGCACAAGGGTGGAAATTATCGATGGTTTGAAGGGGTAGACTATAATATTTACTTGCCACTGTAAGATGGGGAAAATCAAATAGCATAGATAAAGTGATACCCAAACACTTCTAAGCTATTAACCTCATCCAAACAAGAGAATACAAACAAATGGAAAATAATAAGCTAAAAGCATTCAAAATAAATACTCCCCTTTGAAGTTGCTTCACTTCTCTTGTCTCTCCTATTTCTTCTTATGCCAATATTTCCCTCAAATTTGTTGTTGAAGTTGTTCAAATACCTGTAAATGGTAAGCAAGAAAGTTGGCGATAATGGCTGTTAAATTGAAAATGGAGGAGAAAGGTTGATTTTATAGACAACCATTAGAATAGAAGGATGAGATTAATCCTCTAGAAGGATTCAAAGATCAATGGATGAGAATGAATGAGATAGATTTTATGAAATGGATGGTTGGGATCGATATTCTAGAAAGATGCTCAGATCAACGGTTGAAAATTTATGCAACTAGAATATGCCATGCATGGAAAATATATGACACCGACAACTATGATAGTTGATGGCTATAAAAACAATGAAGGAAATGATAGGGATTAATGAAAAGGCATGTTTGACCAAAAAGGGAAGGCATAAATGATTTATTTTAAATCATCTATTCGAAAATAGAGGAAAAAGACAAGTAGCAAACAAATTATTTATTTGGAGGAAATGAAAAAGGAGATTTAATTAAATTCATAAATTTAAATAAAGGAGGAGATAGAAACTAGACATGGATAATTGATTTAGATCATTTATTCAAAAGAGAGAAATGACACATAATTAAATAATTTCACCAATTATTTAATTATACAAGAATAAAAGGTCAAAAAATAATTATTATCTGACTATAGATAGGTAATGAAAGATAAAGAATTAAATAAATAATGATTTATTTAATTTCTAAATAAAGGGGGTATTAGTGATGCAATCAATTTATTTTAATTGATCAAGGTAGAAATGAGAAGGTGAATCAATTAAGTAATTAAAAAATATTTAATTAATAGAGGAATATGATCGAACATTATTCAATTATCAAAAGATAATGACCAGGAAAAATGACACTCACAGACTTAGGACATTTTTAAGTGTCTACATTTTTCCCCTCTTTGACATAATGCAGTTCATTGCGTTGTGTCAAAGAAATTTAATTCTAAAATATGCCCCAGTGTAAACAAAAAGAGGAAGGATGACTAGGAGGGTTGTGGTATGTCCCCTCGAGAGGATAGGTGGGTTCAAAGAACATGAATGTGCTCTCAAAATGGAAGATAAGACAAGAGGATGAAGGATAAAAGAAATGTTAGAATGAAGGAGATGGATGCTATTGTGGAAAACATAAGGGAGATGGTATGTTAGCACAAAAAGGGGAAATAAGATAGACAAGAAATTATAAGGGAACCAACTTTCATGCTTACATTTTTATATTTATCATCATTGGGCATTAAAAGTGTGACAAATGGACCAAAAACACCAAAAACACCATGGTATGACATAAACCAAGGTGTGCAAGGTGACCATTTGTGAGAGACAAGCAGTTCAAAAGACAAAGCCAAAAGACAAGGAATACCCTAGCTCATACTAAGGATCCAATTAGCCTAGTCTTTTTATTAAGACAAACTCCAAACAACGAGCAAATAAAATAAGCCACAATCCATCATCATCCCTCTAAATGCATTAATATGACATCCTCGAGGAGACTAGTAACATGACTTAGAACCAATCAAAAAGGTAAGACAAATCTAGACCAAAAAAGTGTTTGCCAAAGAGACTGTGTTTTCCAATGATAATGATGATTGTTTAATTGGTTGATTAGGTTGACCAAGATGATCGAGTTGATTGATAGGTTTATAAGGATTGATAAATTTATTTGATTGACCATGCCTAGCCTTAGGAAGGACACATACTTGAAGGAAAGATTGATTGACCAAGCAATGTGACGATACCAAACCACAAGAAGGACACATCTTGTTTGAGGTAGAGGACACATCTGATAAAGTTGACCAAGTGACAAATATTGAAAAGACACCTAACTGCAAGAAGGACACATCCTTCTTAAGGTGAATGACAAGGTTGAGAAAGTCTAATCCTAGGAAGGATGCATACTAATAAAAGACAAGAGATAAGAACGAATGAGACAAATGAAATAATGCCCGATTCCAACCAAATGACTAGGTTGATGGATGATAAGATAATTGATTGATGAAAGATTTCATTCATTTGTTGTTTCGTGATGTAGTTTGAATGATGATTGCTTCTAGACCAAGGAAATGACCCAACTCGATGAACCCTAAAGGACTTGACCTAGGGGGACTCACAAGCTCATTAATAGATGGCCTTGCCTATGTAGCAATGCACAGAGACCTCATAGTTCGACACAACTTGACTATGTCTTATTCAATAAAATACTGAGTCATGATTTTATTTGGAAAACCTAAACGGACTGACCTAATGCCTCGAGGGCTCATTTAAGATGAGCCTTGCCTATGTACTATACATCCAGATGCAACATAGTTCGACCAGTCTAACAAAATTGACTCAGACTCAGACTTAGACTCTATTTTTGGAAGTTTTGAAGTTTTTCTAATGTTTTTGGATTTTGAGGATTTTATGATTTTTTTGGATTTTGAAATGTTTTAATTTTTTTGGATTTTTCAAATGTTTTGATGTTTTTGGATTTTTGAAATGTTGTGATTTTTTTGGATTTTTATGGATTTTGAAGGTTTTAAAGGGATGATACCATGTGTTAGGATCTCAAAAAGACATAAGTCAAATATTTTCCCCCAATCAGGTATGAGACTAATTTATTATGTGTGAGGGAATCAACGAACTCAATGGATGGATATGAAAGTGAAGGATGCTAAATGTTAATTTTTTTTAGATCACAAGAAGGATATGAAGCTTTATTATGGATGGAGGATACTTCACTATGGATGATAACTGTAAGGATTGCGAAAAATACATATGAAAGATACCCACAATAAACCAAGTAGGAATGCATAAGGACCCAAGGAAAAACATGATCTTGCCCCTAGTCAAGCTGAAAACCAATTGATAGGTAATGATGATGATGACAACGTTCTTTGATATGGGAAGGAAACATCCTGAAACAACATTAGGATTGGGAAACACATGTCCCATTGATGATAATGTAACTAAAGGATCAAGGTTTGTAGCAAGGCTGGGAACAAAGCCAATGAATATTTTGGATGATGCACTAGAGTCCATAGCGAGATTGTATAGATTAGGGTTGTTGCATTTGAAATGACTAACCTTAGGACTAGATGGGATAATGGAAGGAACTTGGATAAGTGTATTATAATCCTTAAACCAATGACAAGGGAAACCAATTCTAACAATAGATATTAAAATATAATAGATTTATTTTGCAAAAAGATAGGATACATGAGGATTATTGGCTGAAAGAATTATAATATGATCTCCAAGGACTATGTCACATAGGAATTAATTTTTTTCTCTGATATATGGGTTTGGATAAATTCTATGAAGGCAATGGCATGATATTTCATGTGTAGTGTATGACCAAAGGATAGACATGTCAAGAATTTTTTCAAAGCATGATTTATGTTTGTGCCCCCATTTCTTATCCAGACCAAGGTAGGTGGGAAAATGGATGGAAACAATATGGATTCAATGGATAGATGGAAATGTCATGAAAAAGGCATGGGAGATGAGATAACTTTTCCCCAAGTGTAATGGTCCACATAGATAATTTATCTTACACATGATGCTTGTTTGCCAGATTTTCATCATGATACTTATCCAAAGTGCCATAAAAATGGTTTTCACTATTGGATGAAATTTTTCTCTCTATTTTATCCTTTTCTTTTTTCTCCTTTTGATGATGTCACACAAGATGCTTGTTTGCTAGGTTTTCATCAACGTGACAATTTTTTTGATTTTTTATATTGATTTGATGTTTTGTATGATCACTAATTATTTTGAATCCTTTGATGGTGTTGATGTAGATATTGGTGTCATGATATGCCAATACTGACCTTTATGGAGTAGTTGTCTTGATAGGATCATAGTGCTTGCATATAACTGATTCATTTCATTGTGATCCTTGTTGATAATAGAGTTGGCCTTATCAAAATACGCACATCATGATAAAGTGCCATGAGAGTCCTTAAAATAAAGAGTTTATACTAGGATGTGACAGATTCATTAGGCATTACTTTTAAAGTTTATACATGATGTAGGATTATGATGGATGATGGTATATGTGGAAGGATTATTTGGACGTTTGGATGAATCACTTTTTATTTTCCAAACTTGGGATGTTGGATGGTGGAGTTTGGAATTTTGATTGGGATAGCATTCAAAACCAACATTTTTATGTCTTTCTTGATGACCATTTTGAAGGAGGTGGATATTTACTATATGTGGGAATCCTCTTTTCTTATGGCTCCATATTTTGATTGACTTTTGGATTTGGAATATTTTCTTTTCTTGATCCATTTTTATTTGGGATCCATTTTAACTTCATTTATCCACTTGTATTTTTGTTTGATTCAATGGACTGACATTTGATTTTGAACTTTGGATTTGTAATAATTTTCTTTTTGTTGGTTTCAAATGGAAGATTTATTCATCTTGGAATGATGATTTATGGTATGGATGGAAGGAGTGTTGATAGAAACCTTGTGCCAAGGACTACTCATAGCCCCCATTTTGATGTTTGTATCAAATAAATTTTTCCCCAATATTGAAGAGGTACTACTAACATCATTTGATTCTCTTATTGAAGAATAACCAAGACCTTGATGTATAGGATTTTCATAAAACTATATTGGTTCTTTAATGCCTTGCTCATGTAGGCCTAGTCCTTTTCCTTGATACTGCATGCTCTAACAATTTCTATTTGCGATGGGGTATTTGTTGTTTTGAAATCAAGATGCGAACCCATCATTCTGTATGTCGAAATTGCTGCTTGAAATATCCTCATCTGCAATAACACCTGCTTTTAAAAAGGTGGATGCTCCTAGTTGATAGGATGTTTTGGATTTATCATTCACCATGCTTGTTTCTTCTTGATCATTTGGGATGTCTATTTGATCTATGGTATATTTTGTATCTTCTTCTTTGACATGATCAATGATAACTTCTCTATGTTCTCTTTGATCCATAGTAGATTTTTTATATTCTTTGACTTGATCAATAGTAGCTTCTTTCTCCTCTTCTTTGATATTATCCATATTATTCATTTGATTAGCTATGTGTCCAAATGAGGCAAGCATATCATTCTGGGAAATGGAGGTGTTTTGTGTTTGGATGGGATCAACTTCAAATGTTTGATCCTAGATGGTATAAAGGTCGATGAGAGGAACATTTTGGATTTCTTCTTCAATGGTAGGATCTTGGTCCAAAATAGGTGTATCTTGGACAACATGGTTGTGAATCGAATCTTGAGCAAGGATAGGTGTATTTTGGATGCCATGATTATCTAGAAGGACTTAAGGATGGGGTCATGAGACGGACTGTTTCGATCTTGATATGAAGGTAAAGCTATGATGTCATGCTTTGGACTTTATTTTTGACATGTATTCTCAAGTTTAGGCAATGTAATTTGATTTTTGGAAATGATATGATTTTCTTTGATAGACCCAAGATTTTGACATGGCAATAATCAAGCTTCAATAGAAAGATATTTTTCAATATTGGTAGGCAATGGAGGACATTATGGTGAAAAATGGTTGGATGGTGTAGGATCAAAAATGTGATTGGATTTCCTAACTTTATTTTTATTTAGGAGTCAAACAAGTTTCTTTGCTAGTTGTCCTCGGAGAGCATTAATTAATGTGATTTTATTGGATGGTATTGTGGGATGGAGTGGATGGAAATGGGTTAGTGGATGATGGATTAGGATGAGATGTGGAGGATTGGAATGGACTAGTGGATGATGAATTATGATAGGATGTGGAGGATTGGAATGGACTAGTGGAAGGTTGTGTTGGATGTTGTGGTTGTGCTGCTGATATGTGGCTGTCATTGATGTCAACACTATTAGCATTCTAATCTGCTTAAGGTTGTATATGTCGAGGAGATTGAGAAAATTGTTAAAAATATAGTTCAGGTAGCAAGTGGAGCTGAGAAGGTCAAAATTTTGGAAAGCTCTATGTATATAAGATATGAAGGTTCACTTCAAAGGTTTTTTTGTTGAACCTCTCTAGTATGTTTTCTGAAAGTTTTAGAGGGGCGCATCAAGTTTTGTGGAAGTTATGAAGATCTTTGTGCCTACAGTTATTCAATTTATGCAGATGGTGTTCTTAGTTGAAGTGGATGAAATTATGGTAATCTCATGTGTTGTGAATGTATCTATGGAATGCATGGATGAGTCTAGATCATACTCTATCTTTGTTGTACATCCATAGTGATTGAAGTGTTCATGATCGAATATTTTTCCGACATGTGCCTGACTATTCATGTTCTTGGCTGGCAATGTGGTGTTAGCGTGTTGTGGATACATGAAGATTAATATTTCATTGTTTGGAATGTTTGAAGATGTTTATTTGGGTCCTCACTATGTTGTGAAATGTTGGTATGCATTAAGTTTTATTCATGAAGGCCGATAGTTGTAATTTATTCTTTATTCGTCTTTGACTATTTAGTCGATGTAAATCCATATAGCGGATATATATATATGAGATTATTTTTCTCATTTAGAACAAGTGATCAAGTGTACATGTGATGTATGAGTGCAAATAAAGGTCAAATCATTCAAAGCAGATTATGGAAGAGTTTGAGCAGCAGGGCTGAAGAGTTTGAAGAAGTTTTTTTGTGCCTAATCGAAACTATCATCAAGCTTTTGCAGAAGCTATTTTCTCAGTTCATATTCATTAGATGGTTTTAATCTGATTTCTATATGTAAGACAGTCAGCTTTCCCTTTGAGCAGTGTGCTCTAGGTAGTGTGCCTGAATGCAAGTGCATTCTCTTGTATTCTTCAGTATACTTCTAATAGGGTATAATCTTCTAGACTCACATCCATCGTGGTTTTTCCCCTAACAGGGTTTCCACATATAAAATCTTGGTGTTCATGTGTCTTTGATATGTTGTTCTTATGCTTGCACTATTAATTAGTAGATCTATGATATAAAGATTGGTTAATGTTGCAAAAGTTGGTTTTTGGTAACAACTGATTCACTCCCCCTCAGTTTTCTATCCTTGTTTTTCCAACAATTGGTATCAGAGCTAGTTCCTCTGAAAGAATATTGGCAGCTTGAGGTGATATGAGATGGAATCATTTAAGAAGGATAGTCCTAGATTCGATGGTACAAACTACTCTCTATGGAAAGTCAGGATGGAATGTCATTTGAGGTGCATTAGTGAACCTTTTTGGAAGATGACACAAATTGCATATAATCTTCCTCAGAATGGTCCATCCTTTGAAGATGAGATCAAGCAAGCATAAATTAATACCAAATCAATGGAAACACTGGTGAGTTCTTTGACAGATTCAGAAATGACAAATGTGATGGGATTGAAGACTGCATACCAGATTTGGAAAAAAATGGAAACATTGTATGAAGGAGATGCACTAGTGAAAAGTGCTAAGCTACAAAGTCTAAAAGTAAAATGGGAGAGCTTGAAGATGAGTGAAGATGACAACATCACTTCCTACTCACATAAGATAAATTAATCGGTGATGGATATTAAATATATTGGTGGAACTATGAATGAAGATGAAATTATGGCTAAGATACTTAGATCTATGCCCACTTCCTACAAGACAAAAGCTCATGCTATTGAACAACTTAGAACAATGATAAATATTACAAAAGACATGTTGATTGGAAAAATTGTTGCATTTGAATTAAGTGAATTCGGTGAGTCTACTCCTAAGGCTAAGTTTGTTTTCAAGGCTATTGTATCCAATAAAAAGAGATATGATTCAAGACAAATTTATCAAAGAACATCCAGATATGAACATGAGATGAAGCAGATTGAAGATGAAGAAAGAGAAATGGAAGAAATTGAAGCATTGATTGTGAAAAGAGAATCAAGAGGTCATGGTAAGTACAAAGGAAAGTTACCTATTAAATTTTTTTCTTGTAGTACTTAAGATAGGTCATTTTGCTTCTAGATGTCTTGAAAGAGTTTCAAAGTATAATCCTGGGAACACTAGATTTCAAAGAAAGTGCTATTATGTTGAAGGAGTAACTGATGAAGAATCTGATAAAGAAACTGGAAATGAAGATGAAAGGGTATTTATTGCTATCAAAGAAAATGGTCAGGTGTCCATTGAATCTGCTAGTAATGTGAATGTTGAGAAAGCTCTTGCAACCAAAGTTGAGAAATAGGAGTGGGTAAGTGACATCAGATGCTCACATCATATGACTGGTGAGAAAATAAAATTTTTAAGTTTGGAATACTATGATGGTGATGTTGTGAGGTTCAGTGACAACACTTCTGGTGTGATTCATTGAAAAGACATTATTTATTTTGGTGGTGAGCACAATATTGATGATGTTCTTTATGTAGAAGGTCTAAAGCATAATTTTTTTAGTGTTGGAAAAATGGTATACAAAGGCTAAATTCTACAGTTCAAGAATGGTAAATGCAGAATAACAGGAAATTCAGGAAATACAATTGCTTCAAAAATAAAGACAAAAGGTAATATCTTTCATTTATGTGCTGCTAGTCAAAGTTGTTTGATTGCTCAAATTTATGTAAGCTAGTTATGGAATAGGAGGTTATGTCATGTGAACTTTGATAACATTCTCAAGATAAGCTCTACTCAAGTAGTCAAAGATTTACCTAAGTTAGTGAAGCCTACTAACACTATGTGCAAGAAATGTGAGATGGGAAAGCAAACAAGAAATTCCTTCCAAAGAAAATAGTATAGCTCTAATGGAGTACTGGATTTGATACATATTGATCTATGTGGTCCTTCCAAAATAAAAAAGCCTACAAGGTGAAAGGTATTTTATGTTACTCATTGATGATTATTCTAGAATGATATGGGTCACTTTCTTGAGAGAAAAACATGAAGCATTAGAAAAGTCCAAAAGTTTTAAAGCTATGGTATAGAATGAGACAGGTCAGAAGATCAAATGTCTAAGGTCAGACAGAGGTGGTGAATTTATAACACGGGAATTCAATTATTTTTGTGAAGATCATGGAATTCAAAGGCAACTATCTGCTCCTCAGACCCCTTAACAGAATGGAGTTGTTGAAAGAAAGAAAAAACCATTATAGATACTACTAGAACCATGATGTTGGAAGTAAATGTTCCCCATTTCTACTGGAGAGAGGTTGTAAGTACTGCTATGTACACCATTAACAGGGTGAATGCCAATAGTAATTCTAGTAAGACACCTTTTGAGCTATGGTTTGGTTATAAGGCTACTGTCAAATACTTTAATTTTTTTTAAAGCAAATTCTACATCAAGATAGATGATGATATAGGTAAGTTTGATGCTATAAGTGATGAAGGAATATTCCGTGGATATTCTACTAAGAGAAAGTCTTACCGGTGCTTTCATAAAAAGTTGAAGAAAATGGTTGAAAGTGCAAATGTTAAGGTTGATGAAGATATTGATAAATCATTCAGAACTAGTGATTATGATATAGATGATCAACAAGATGATACTAACAATGATTTTTAGACACATAATCAACTAAAAATTATTTCGGTGAAACAAGGAAATCAAGAAGCAGAAGAAAGCAAAAATGCAGAAGAAAGAACACAAGAACAAGATGTAAGAGAGAACTTCAAAACTCCTAAGTATGCAAGAAGAAATAATTATGTTAGTTAGATCATAGGATATAAAATAAAAGGTGTGAAAACTAGAAGAATATTTTCTAATCTCTAAAGTTGAACCTAGAAACATAAGTGAAGCATGCAAAGATGAATATTGGATGGAAGCCATGAAAGAAGAACTATTGTAGATACAAAATAATAATACATGGGATCTTGTTCCCAGACCTCAGAACAAATATATGATTGGAACCAAGTGGGTGTTCCAGAATAAGTTGAATGAACAAGGTGATGTGGTCAGAAATAAAGAAAGACTGGTTTGAAAAGGTTACTCACAGATGGAAGGTACTGATTTTGAAGAAACTTTTTCTCCTGTTGCTAGAATTAAGGTTGTTAGATTATTTCTTGCTTATGATACTTTCAAGAACTTAAAATTTTATTAGATGGATGTGAAGTCAATATTTTTGAATGGTGAAATAGAAGAAGAAGTCTATGTTGAACAACCAGATGGATTTCAATTGACTGATGAAAAAGATATGGTATGTCAATTGAAGAAATCCCTCAATGGACTGAAGCAAGCCCCTAGAGCTTGGTATGCTAGATTAGATAAATACTTGTTGAATCTTGGATTCAATAAAGGTACTACTGACAACAATTTGTATTTCAAATTGGATCAAAGCAAAGAGCTAATCATTGAATTTTTTGTTGATGATATCATTTTTGAAGGTGATGATGATTTTTCTATGAAGTTTGCTAATGAAATGTAAAGTGAATTTGAAATTTCAATGATAGCAGAGCTAAAATTATTTTTAGGATTGTAAATTAATCAATTGGATGATGGAATCTATGTATCTCAATCTAAGTATGTGAAAGAGTTACTGAAAAAGTTTGGCATGGAGGATTCAAAACCAGTTGGTACACCTGTGGTGACCGGATGCAAACTTACCTAGAACGATGATACTCCCAAAGCAATTTAGACATGGTACATGTCAATGATTGATGGATTACTCTACTTGACTCATATAGGGCCAGATATAATGAATTTTTTGTGCATGGTTGCTAAATTTCAAGCTGATCCTAAAGAGACCCATGTGTCTGCTGTGAAAATAATATTTAAATATCTAAAAGGGACAGTTGATCTTGGTCTTTGGTATCCCAGGAATGATGATCTTACTCTAAGTGATTTTACTAATATTGATTGGGAAGGGGATGTAAATGACAGGAAGAGTACCATTGGTGGTGCATTCTTCTTAGGTAATAAGCTGGTATCTTGGTTAAGTAAAAGGGAAAACTCAGTTTCATTATCTACTGTTGAGGAAGAGTACATTGCTGTTGCAAATAGTTGTAAGTTCAAGTATTATGGATGAAGAAAATGTTGATATATTTACGAATTGAGTATGATGAACCCATTGCTACATTCTATGATGATTCAAGCACCATTAACATTTCTAAGAATCTATGGTTGCATTCAAAGACAAAGCATATATCCATCAAGTATCACTTCTTGAGAGATAAATTTAGTGACAAAGAATTTAGACTAGAGTACATACCTACCAAAGAGAAAATTGCATATATCTTTACAAAGTCATTGCCTTAGGATACTTTTGAGTACCTCCAAGGAAAGTTAGGGGTGATTTCCCCTCCTGATCAGAACTAAAGATGCAGGTATTTGCATCAGTTCATGAATTCATTGCCATATCATATTCTGGATTGATGTTGTGGTGACTGTTACTTAGGGGGAGTAGTCAGATGCTTCAAATTTGAGATCAAATCATGTGTACCTTTTCCATTGATGTCAAAGGGGGAGAGAAGCAATGTGAAAAATTTGAATGAAAAAGAGGGAAAGAAGAGAAATGAAGGAATCAAGAAAAAGTGCACAATCTCAGGGGGAGATTGTTGAAGAAGAGTTAGTTGGGTTGATGGTATTATTTTTCACATCATGTCTTTCCATCAATGGAAAAGGGGGAGATTGTTGGATGTTGTGGTTGTCCTGCTAATATGTGGTTGTAATTGATTTCAACAATATTAGCATTCTAATCTTCTTAAGGTTGTATATGTCGAGGACATTGAGAAAATTGTTAAAAATATAGTCCAAGCAGCCAGTGGAGCTGAGCAGGTCAGAATGTTGGAAAGATATATGTATAGAAGATCTAAAGGTGAGCTTCAATTTTTTTTTTAAACCTCTCTAGTATGTTGTCTGAAAGTTTCAGAGGTGCACATCAAGTTTTGTGGAAGTTATGAAGATCTGTGTGCCTATAGTTATTCAATTTTTGTAGATGGTGTTCTGAGTTGAATCAAATGAAATTTTGGTAATCTCATGTGTTGCGCATGTATTTATGACATTAATGGATGAGTCTAGATCACAATATATCCTTGTTGTACATCCACAATGATTGAAGTGTTCGTGATCAAAGATTTTTCTGATATGTTCTCGAGTGTTCATATTCTTGGCTGACATTGTGGTGTTAGTGTGTTGCGGATCCATGAAGATTAATATTTTACTATTTGGAATCTTTGAAGATGTTTATTTGGGTCCTCACTATGTTGTGGAAAAATTATTTTGGTACAAATTAAGTTTTATTCATGTATCAAGGCCGACAGTTGTAATTTATTCTTTATTTGTGGCTGACTATTTAGTGGATGTAAATCCGTATAGCAGATATATATATACATGAGATTTTTTTTCTCATTTAGAAAAAGTGCTCAAGTGTCCAAGTGATGTGCAATTGTGAATAAAAGTGAAATCATTCAGAGTAGACTATGGAAGAGTTTGAAGAAGTTTTTATGTGCCTAATCAGAACTGTCATCAAGCTTTTGCAGAAGCTATTTTCTCAGTTTATATTCATTAGATGGTTTTAATCTGATTTTTGTATATAAGGAAATGAGCCTTCCCTTTCAACAGTGTGCTAGATAGGCAGTGTGCCTGAATGCAAGTGCATTCTCTTTTACTCTTCAATATACTTTTAACAGGGTATAATCTTGTAGACTAACATCCACCATGGTTTTTCCCCTAACAGGGTTTCCAAGTATAAAATCTTTGTGTTCATGTGTCTCTGATATGTTGTTCTTATGCTTGAACTATTAATTATTAGATTTGTGATATAAACATTGGTTAATGTTGCATAAGTTAGTTTTTGGTAACAACTGATTCACCCCCCCTCTCAGTTGTCTATCCTTGTTTTGCCAACATGTTAGTTTCCCTTGTCAAAGTTAGGATAGGGATGATTAATGGACATTTTATGGGGATTAAATGTATGGATTGTGTCAATTGACTCTTGATAGTGAGGGTATATGGATGAAGGAGTGGAGCTTATGGATTGTTGGTAAGAAGGGTATGTGAGTGGTTGGTATTGACGATTGAGGATTGATTGGTATTCAACCTGACTATGAAGAAGATCAAGGTAAAGTGAAGACATGGCCATGAATTTGGATTAGGATGGATAAGGAGAACTTAGTGAGGACCATACAAAACTTGTGACCTTAGGATGACAATGCAAGGTGCCAATGAAAAATGGGTATCAAACTATGCTATTTTTTTGTGATTTTCAAGGATATAAGGATGCAAAGTGCTAATGTACCTAAGACCAA
The DNA here is from genome assembly GCA_007115665.2 of Sequoiadendron giganteum. Lineage (NCBI taxonomy): Eukaryota > Viridiplantae > Streptophyta > Pinopsida > Cupressales > Cupressaceae > Sequoiadendron > Sequoiadendron giganteum. The sequence goes on from CM021106.1 coordinate 97,847,858, forward strand.
GATTAAGGAATGGTGGAATAATAATGACCCTATGACCAAAGGATATGATATGCAAGGATGATGATGACCAAATGATATGTTATTTTCTGGGGGGGGGGGGGAGTTTTTGGATAATATAGGGATGTGGAGTGATAATGCAAGGATAATAATGACCTTATGACCAAAGGATATGGAATGAAAATGAAGATAAATGGTAAAGATGCAAGATGGTATTGGACTAAGCTATGTTCTTTTAATTTTTTGGATTATAAGGATATGAGGTGCAAGATAATCATGCAGGGATAATAATGACTTTGAGACCAAAGGATGAAGCTAAATGAAACTAATGGATGCAAAGATATCAAAGGTGGACTAATTAATGATGAAGGATATTGACAAGGAGACTAAATGATGCCAAGTTAATGATCAAAGGTAGTGATACAACTAAGGCTAAGATGAAATTAATCTATTTTTTATATTTTTGGGATATAAAGATGCAAAATGAAATACAATGTGAGTCCAAGACTAAGGATTGTTGGGATGGTAATGAAGCTATGGTTAAGGGGTATGATATGAATCTAAATGAGACTAAAATAATGCCAAGGGTATGAATCCTAAAATTTAAGACAAAGGATGGTAACCAAGCTAATGTAATTCCAAGATAACAAACCCAAAATTATATTGAACTTTGTGATAATGAAGATGATATATTTGACAAGGTGAGTCTAAACTAGGACACTAGTTTGAGACCCAAAATTTCAACCAAGATGACAATGACAAGGATTGATAGCTAAAAATATAAATGTCAATGAAAATTTAAATAAGTAACCATGGATTTTCCAAAGGCTTGATAATCTTCCTATGTCTGAAATCTAGAAGGTATGTGCAACCTAAGACCTAAGATTAATTATGCAAGGAAAAGGTAACCTAAGGTGCAATATAAAATGTAATGCAATCCTAAATGAGGATGATGGAATGGACTAGTAAAGGTCTACAAGTCCCTAGTTTGGAATTCAAGATCACAGTCAAGATGAGTTGGATCCATTTTGCACAATGATTTTTGAAACTTTGGTGATCAATTTGTTGTGGTTTTGTTTCAAGAAGTTGTGGTTCACAAAGAGTTATTTTTCAAATTTGATGTTTTGGACTAGTTTTGAGTGGATTTTTGACTAATTTTGATGAAATTTGTCTTGGCAAACACAACATATAGTATCAAGAACTCTATTTGAGGACTAGTTTGATGTAAAAATGTTTGATTTTCTTAAAGAATACAATACCAATCCTAAGGTTGGCAAGGAAAATATTCATTGAATTCCCACTTGGATTAACCCATCACGCGTATTCTTAGCGGATGAATTAGAAGCTTGGTCACACTAGCTTCCCCAACATGGCACTCAATTCTCAAGTCAACCAAGCTTCGAGTTCTCATGAATCTCCCATGAGAAACTCTTCATCTCTACTAAGAACTACGAGTATGTGGGACGACTTCGTAGGTCCGACCTCCTGCACCAACAAATAGAAGAATTTTGGCTGCTACAAACAAGGGGTGTCTAGTAAGGGAATCTGGTTCAAGGGGTACTACAATAAACTCCCTCAGGAGGTCTCCCTACCCTTATAAAAAGAGGTTATATATCATACATATACTAGGGGGAAGCTTGTTAGAACCCAAAATTTTATGTTAAAACCCTAAGGTTTTCCCATAATTTTCCATAAAATATATGAAAAACCTAAGGGATTTTATTTATTCATGCCCTTTATTTTTCCACCTTTCCCTTAAAAATCATTTTTTCCCATCCAAAATGTTAAAACATCTTATACCACCAACCATATTTGACCTTTATAAGTCTTTTTCCTCACTCATCGCTTTACTGCGGCCTCCCACAAACGACCGACAATATGGTGGTAGCAGCTAAAGGAGTGTTCATGAAGTGTTTATCTCACCACCATGTGCGGTCAAACCACAGACCGTGGTAGCGCTATGGGCGGTGAGAGAAGTGACGTAGACAGTTACCGCTACACCGTGACTGGCTGAGATGGTGATTGCGATGACCACTATGAATCGGTAACAGTCGGCAAAGGAAGTCAGTGGAAGGCAGAGATAGACACAGTGAGTTAATGGTCAACAAGATAGACAATGGCTATCGCTACACCATATCCGACTAAAATAGTGACTACAATGGCGCGATAGAATGAGAGGCAATGAAGGATAATGATTAGCAATTATCGTGCACTTGTGGAGAGTCAGAAAGGAGACCGTAGTAATGTGGTGGTCGGGAGGATAGCGGTTAGTGTTAGGCACTGCTATACCGTGGGGAGACATATGGTAGACCACGGTATGGCATTCGACAGTGAAGGTGACATAAAATTCTTGTACCACCATACCACCGGTGATAGAAACGAAGCCTGTGGTTGAGCGGTAAGGACACGGTAGACGGAGAAGGCCATGGAAAATTCAACCACCATGAAATCGCCAAAGACAGAGATAAGGGCTGTGGTTGAGCGGTAAGGGAGCAGTAGGAAGGTAAATTCCGATAGAGCAGTCAGAGTCAAACACCACTGTACCGTGGGGAGATGGAAGGTGAACCGCAGTGAGGTGGTAAAAATGATGAAGGTTTTGGGAAATAAAATATAAAGAGCTGTAAATATGATAGAGGTAAAATGTGATTTGAAAGATAAAAGTGGGAATGTATTAATGTAAAATCAAAGGCAAAACTATTGTAAAAAATATTTAATTTGCTGAGAACCAACACAATTAAATATTTTAATCTCTATCATAGAACGTAAACAATTTTACCAGAAAGGTGAGGGGTCATGACCCTTGGGATTTCATTGCATAAATACTTTGTAAAATCAATTGCAGAGGAAAGGGCAGTAGTTAGATAGTAGGAGTTATATTTTTCTAGAAAATGGACTGGGAATGTAAATAATGGCAGACTTTCTTGAAATAGAATCAATGGAGATAATATATTTTGACTAGTGAAGTTCTTTCTTGGTGTTCAATTTTTGTGTCGTGTTAATTCAAATTCTTTATTTGGTTCTCTCCAACTTGAAGTCATTTTATCATTTAAATCAGTGTATCGAGTATATTTCTGATTTTTCAAAATGTATTCCCATTTTGTGTGATTTAATTGATTGGTATCTACAAATCAGAATTAAATTCTTTCAATAAGTCACAGTGGTTTTAAGATTCATTTTGGATATTTAAAGAAGAACTAGATTAAGAAACATTCCAGCCTAGTTTATGCAAGTCATAAATTAGTAAAGTTTTATGCAAGTCATAGAATTTTCAAAGTGCCTAGCAACTAGAGTTAAGCCAAAGAGGGAAACACGTATCATTCTTAATTTTTGACTTTGTTTCTCATGTGGATAGAAGGCACTAGTCTATCACAATCAAGAGATAAAATTCATAAACAAACAACTTATTCAAATCCTTTCTTTTTTGCAATAGGATTAGGATTAGTTGTAGTGGTTTTTATTTATTCACTTCCATTTTCCATTGTGGATAGATTGCTCAAATAGGAAATACATTTCAATCTACATCATTCACATAGGATCACCTACTTTGGTCTAGCATAACCTAAAGAGAAGAAGGTTCAATTTCATCAATTATCCTTGTACGTTGGTCGAAAGCATTGTGAGAGCTTGGCAACCTCTCGTGGCTCAAACCTGCATTTTTGAGACCCAACAGAGCTATCACATGCCACATCCTATTGATTGTAAACTTTACTTGCAATCACAAATTTCTATAGCGGTTTGGAAGGAATTCGCTTTAGCTCATTACCGCTTAGGGTCGTCCCTTGGGGTGAGTACTTTTTCCCACCAAGGCAATCCCTTCTAATGGGTGAACATAAAAATGGATGGATATGTCCTTCTGATCACCGATTTTGCCTAAGGTGAGAGCATAATACCTACTACCCTCAAACACTAAAACATGTTGTTCATTTACCCTCTAGTTTAATCTATGTCAAAGAAGATGGTTGTTATTTTTTAAAGCACCAATTGAAGTGTTTTCTACACTAAAAGATAGACGATTGATTTTAAACCTTGCTTATTATTTGAAAACACTTGCATTTTTTTTAAGCCAATGAAATGTGATGCAAGTCAATTTTTAAGCCCATGAGTGAAAATATGCAATTTTTTGTTGATTTTAAACCCATGAATGAAATATGCAATTTTTTGTTCATTTTAATCCCATGAATGAACTATGCAATTTTTTGTTCATTTTAAACCCATGAATGAAATATGCATTTTTTTGTAAATTTTAAAACCAAATGAGTGACATATGCAAATTGTGGTTCATTTTATCCTCATGAGTGTAAATGCAATTTTTTGTAATTTTAAAACTAATGAATGAAATAAAATTTTAGCTCTTCAAAAAGTGTGTTGAAAAACAAAAAATATTTCTTATCCAAAACAAGCCAAAAATCCTGCAAAACCACAAGTTAGATCTTCTTGATGAAAGTCACATGCTGAAAACAAAACATTAGTAAACCAAAATATACTTGAATATAAACAACAAACTAAAATAGTGATCACTTAAAAAATAAATTAAATTGTAAAAATCTATGGAAAACTAAGACATAGACCTTCAAAACCAAGAATTTTTTTGGCAAAATCTTGCACAACAAAAGTGTTATAAACAAAAGAAAATTTGAATCTTAAAAAGTTGTGAGCACTAAAACGACCATAACTTTCTCAAAACATATCAAAATTTCAAACTGTTTAAAATTACGGAAAGCTAAAAATGAAGCCAACAAAACCCAGATAATAGTTTTTTCTTATGATATCATGCGCCCATTTTTGTGTGCTTAAAATAAGATGACAAGATTTTGTGCAAATTATTTGTTGTAACCTGCAAAACAACAACAAACAAGAAAACAAATGATTTTTTCTGCAAAATTATAAGATTTGCATTAGGTTCACCAATGTAAGATGGGAAAAATTAAATAGCATAAATAAAGTGACAACCAAACACTTCTAAGCTATTAACCTCATCCAAACAAGGGAATACAAACAAATGGAGAATAATAAGCTAAAAGCATTCAAATCGAATACTCCCCTTTGAAGTTGCTTCACTTCTCTTGCTTCTCCTATTTCTTATTATGCTAATATTGCCCTCAAGTTTGTTGTTGAAGTTGTGCAAATACTTGTGAATGGTAAGCAAGAAAGTTGGAGATAATGGTTGTTAAATTGAAAATGAAGGAGAAAGGTTGCTTTTATAGACAACCATTTGAACAGACGGATGAGATTAATCCTCTAGAAGGATTCCAAGATCAATGTATGAGAATGAATGAGATAGATGTTACAAAATGGATGGTTGAGATTGAGATTCTAGAAAGATAATTAGATCAACGGTTGAAAATTTATGGAACCAAAATATGCCATGCATGGAAAAGATATGACACTTGACATCTATGAAAACAATGAAGGCAATGATAGAGATTAATGGCAAGGCATCTTTGACCAAAAGGGGAGGCATAAATGATTTATTCAAAAATAGAGGAAAAAGATAAGTGGCAAACAAATTATTTATTTGGAGGAAATGAAAAAGGGAGATTTAATTAAATTCATAAATCTAATTAAAGGAAGAGATAGAAATTAGACATGGATAATTGATTTAGATCATTTATTCAAAGAGAGAAATGACACATAATTAAATAATTTCACCAATTATTTAATTATGAAAGAATACAAGGTCAAATAATTATTATTATCTAACTATAGACAGGTGATGAAAGATAAATAATTAAATAAATAATGATATATTTAATGTCTGAAGAAAGGGGGTATTAGTGACACAATTAATTTATTTTTAATTAATCAGGGTAGAAATGAGAAGGTGAATCAATTAAAGAATAAAAAAGTATTTAATGAATAAATGAATATGATCAAAAGATAATGACCAGGAAAAATGACACTCACAAACTTAGGACGTTTTTCAGTGTCTATAGCCACAATTTTTTTAAAATATAATATAACTACCCTCATTGTATTTTTCAAGGTAAAATGTACCTATTATTTGTTATTCTCATGGGGCCTGAAATTGCTTAAATGGATAATTGATCTAATGACCCTCATTGTACTCTACAAGTTAAAATGTACCCACAATCTACAATGCTCATGAGATACAAAATTGTGGGCCGATTAGTATTATAAATCATGGGTACATTTTACCTCATGGAATACAACAAGGAACATTAGATTATATTGTAAATCAATGGTGGAAACTAAATATTATTAATATAGATTTCTACATAATTTATAAAATTTAGGTGAATCTAATCTAATCATGTATGTAATATTGTGGTGAATTTTTGATTTTTTTTTTTTAATAAAATAAATTCTTTGGCGATTTAAATAAGATTACATTAAAATTTTGTAAAAATGTGGTGACTCAAATCATGTTATAGCTCAAACTATTAGCCAATTTTGGATTCCCAAATTTCAACTATTAGCTAATTAGCGAATATTAGCCGCTAAAAAAATCAATGGCCCAAATGACCAAATTAAATAAATTGGTATATTTATTTAATTCGGAGAGGAAAGGGGTAAAGTGTTTAATTAAAAAATTAAACACTTTAGGGAATGTTAGAGATGGGATAAATATATATTTTTGATCGATGAACGCTTTTGGCTAGAGCTCTGAACCAGTGAGGTCACATTTGGGGGGGCTCATCCCGACAAATTTTCTTCTTTTTTGGGCCTTTTATCCTTCACACCGAAACACCCTGTGTTATGGTTCTTTAGCAACTATCAACCACAACCGTCAATGGGTGAGCCGACTATGCATCTAGCTCCTGATTCGACCATTTGACCACTATTTCTCACCCTTTCTCCATCCTTCCTTCAATGCCCCTCCTACTTCCTCTTCTTCTTCCTTCCTTCTCCCATCTTGTGAGCCTCCATCTCTCTATCACACCCTTTCCTTCCTCTATTTCTTCGCCTTCCCTCCTACCACTTCATTCCTCCTTCTCCCTCGATCACCCCGCCTTCCTTCTTTCAACTTCCTTCTCCATCACCCCTTCCTCCTCCTCCTCCTTCCCGTCTCCTCGAGCCTTCCTCTTTCAATATCCTTTAGCCTCCATTGCTCCTCCTCCATATTTTTTTCTTCCCTTCTCCCTACCTTCCTCCCATATGCCATCCGTCCACCCCCAACTCCACTTCATCCTTCTTACCCCATACTCCAAACCCCACCATTCTCCATCCTCCATCTCACTGGTATCTTCAACATCCGTCTACCTCTTCACACCCATTGTTGTCCTCCAATCTACCTCCAGTGCTACCTCTATCAACTGTTTGACTCTACCACATCCTCCTCTAGCACACCAATCATACTTCACCTCTGCAACCAGATGAAGAACCATCAAACTCACCCATCATATCCTTCGCTTGCCTTATCTCTTGCAGCCTTCCTTCACCTCGAATGCTTGGTGATGAGTATTGAACCCCTAACCACTGTATCAACATGGTGTTGCAACTATCATTGCACTACGAGGTGAACCCCAGAGACAAGATACATATTAATAACATAGTGAATTATTTAATTAATATGGATAGGGAGACGGGATTAGAAGAATATAAAGGTAAATTTTACCATCTAGGAGTGGCCAAATTTAGGCATCTACATTTTTCCCTTTTTTGAAATATCATTAAAATAATGATTTATTGAAGAAAAATAAAATACAAATGACTTGATGGAAGGAAAAAGATTGTGAGATGCCTCAATATGACCACAAGAATGATAAGGAGAAGAATGAATAAAATATGAAGGGTTATGCCCCTTCAAGAGGGCGAACGGGGAAGAGAGGAGCCCCAAGCAACATCTGGATAGGAAGATAAGGATGGTACCATGACGATGGTGATGAAAAATAATGAAAAATGGCTTTTTAATTGAGGAAAATAGACTCACAAGGTGAAAATGGTAGCCAAACAAAGAAATTAGGTTAAAAGGGGGTAAAAAGGTCAAGGCTAAGTGGGGACAAAAAGGTATGAATAAATAGTAATTGAAAAAATTACATTTTACATTTTGATTTTTTGTGCATACGTGTGATTGGGTGATTTGAGAGTGATTAAGAGAACCATGGTTGATGAGGGAGCAATCATGCATTGCAGGGACCTCATTTGGAAGTAATATGTGGAGGTAATTGTACCCCAATAGGTACACCTTGAAAATTGTACTATTTCATTTGATTTTTCATGTGTTTATTTATTTTTTGTATGGGGGGTTAGATTAGGGCTCAATGAATTCACCCATGAAGAGGAAAACTCGCCTATCTAGGGAGGAAAAATAAACCTTGTGTATAATGGGTGATTTCATGAGAAAGAAGGGGTGAGTGTGCTCCTACAAAAGTGTGTATACAAGGAAAGGGGTGATTGCAAAATTGCCCCAAAAGTGGATGGGCAAGTTTGAGAGGAAAAGGGTAACTGCAAAATCACTAAGTGGGATAAGGGTGATAGTGAAATCACCCATCAGTATAAGGGAGACTATGAAATCACCTATGGGGTACAAGGGTGATTGTGAAATTTCCTATGGGGTATAAGGGTGAGTGTGAAATAACCTATGGGGTACAAGGGAAATTATGAAATCACCTAAAAAGGGATGGTCAAATTTTCCTAAGGATAGTTGAATCAACCAGGAGGGGACATAGGGGCAAATGTGCCTCGTATTGAGGAAAATAAACTTCAAGGGAGAATGGGTGATTTCACCCCTTAGAAAGGTGAATATGCAAAATGGGGGTTAGGAAGAAAGAGACTAAGGCTTGAAGAAAATCTAATAGGTGAATTTCATGGATGCAGAGGATAGATAGCTTGCAAACTTGGGAGTGGTGCTCAGCCACCCTAACTATAGAGGGATTTACCCTAGTTGATTACAAGACCCTAGACCAAGTGAGGATACTCCACATGGAAAAATACTCAGCTATTCGAGCACACTGACCTCTATTGACAATGTTGATCGAGTGATGGAGCTCAAAGACCTAGACATTCCTCCTCCCTATAGGGAAGATAATAGTGACCTTGGAGGACATCTAGAGCATCCTCTAATAACTGATCAGAGGACATCTAGTGAGTGGGGTGGTGAGGTGAGTAGTAGAGAAGAGTCTTTGGGTTGTGTTCGGGACAATGAACCTCCTCTACCAGCTGAAGGACTTCAATATAGATGCATGTATCAGGGATGCACTACAGTTTCCATTATTTCTATGTGGTTTGATTAGTGGTATCCTCGTCCCGTGCAGTAGCGGTCGCTTCTTCAACCTTAGGTTGATGGAGGTTGTTCAATACATCATGGAGAGATAGATGGGTGTTTATGTATGGTGGACCTATGTACTCATCTAGATATACAGAGATATGCACATGGTCTACTACAGGGGAGCAGTCAGTATCACACATGTGACACTGTTATAGGTGTGGTCGTGGGAGCATATCTAGGTTACTCAACCAAATATTGTTGTAGAAAAGGAGGGGATAAAGAACCTCTTGATTAAATATGAGTATGGGGGGAGGATATATTACATCAAGGTACATAATATTTTCTATTGACCTGATGTGTTGGATGATTTGATAGAGAAGACAATTATCTAGAGACCATATATGTACTGAGAGTTTCGGTCATGGAGGGGAGATGATCGATTATATAGAGGTTTCATGTTCACTCGATGCTATTTGATCGGTAGGGATCCCTACATTATTGAGATGTATTGGGCAGATAAATTTAGACAATGGTTGTGTGTCATGTAGGGCATCCTAGAGCTAAAGGAGAGATACCGAAAAATCAACTAGGAGAGGGGATGCGGGCAGAGTGTACGAGCTACCCAAACAAGAAATATATGAGATCAACTAGAGGAGGTAGTACAAATATGGATAGGTGGGATAGATGATGCAAGGGGGATGGAGAGATATGTGGCATGGTAGAGGGAGAGGCTACTAGAGAGAGTGACACACGTACATGCGCTTGAGGTAGAGGTAGGGGTGAGGAGGAGAGGCCCTTGAGGAGAGTGTGGTGGAGGATTATCTGACAGGGTAGTTATCGTTGAGGGGAAGGAAGAGCTCTAGGATGAAGATGTGGAGGTGGGAGAGAGGGAGTAGGAGGCACCATGATAGAGGGCACTAGTGATATATCAGGCCCCACCAGAGGATGACATAACCACCAAACTAGCATGGGCACAAGCACAAATCCAAATCCTATAGAGGAGTTTGAGATAGGCATAGGTGGATAAGGGGAGGTTGGAGATGGAGGTAGAGAGGCTATTATGAGTCCAATAGATGGTAGAGGAGATAGTAGGGATGAAGGTGGATGGGCTGAGGAGGGAGATAGAGTGATTATAGGTTGCTCTTGATGATATGCAATAGTAGATAGATGCAGTACAATAGGTAGTAGTCATAGCCCATTTGGTATTGTAGGTCCTCTAGAGGGAGCAGGATGAGGCCCTTGCATGGGCTAAGGAGATGGAGAGATGAGCACAATAGGCAGAGGGGTATCTAGTGTAGTAACATAAAAAGTAGGGCCTTTTTCCTTACCTAGTTTGATAATTGACATTAAAACTGAATTAATGATGTCTTGGAGTGGTGTTGTAATGTTTTGTACACATTCACAATATTCTAGGACCTTTATTTGACTAAAACATGCCTTAATTGATCCTTTGCAAAGGTGTTGTAAAATGTGTAACACACTTTCACACTTTTCTAGGATGTATTTGATTAATTAAGCCTACTGGGCCCCTTTCTAAAAAAATGCACATAATTTTTACCTTGTTTAAGTGTTGTAAAGTGTTATAAAACACTTTCACATTTATTTAGGTGGTCATTAATTAGTTGTGGCTAATTGGAGTAATTAACCCCCTTTTAATTCAAATTTAAGCCTTAATTTTGTACCTCTCGAAGATCAATCCCACACCTAGTAATCAATTAATATAAACTTGAATGTGGCAAGTTCTAGGTCTTAGAAATTGGAGCGATGACCCATTCACCACTAAGGGCTAATGGGTCCTCCCTTAACAAGACCCCACTTTCTTTGCATATTTCAACTACGTTTTTTATCCTCTTTTCACTTCCTAGAGCTTGGTCTTGGAAAGTGTACTAGGACCCATTCACCCTAGGTGGTGAATGGGTCCTCCCCTAACAAGGACCCTATTTTTTAATTTCATTCTAGCGATAATTTAATAAAAAAAATCTTCCCAAATCTGGTGTCAACCTTAATTGTTTGAAATTCAGGGTTAATCTCTTAATTTAGTATAAATAAGGGGTTAATTCACATTGTTTCACCCAACAAGTTTATGAAGCATCCTAGTAATTCCAAGAGATGATTATAGAGAATTTCAAGAGAATTCATAAGGCATTTCAATGCAGATTTCAAGATTTTATTGGAGCAATTTAAGATCACCTCATCATCTCAAGGGTTTAATGCATTCATGTGTGTGGTTGAGCTAAGATAGTTAATGTTGCATTGAGGATCTATTTACAAGAATAATTTCACATCCAAGATCTACATTATTCATGGCCATTACATGTTAGTTTCTATATTTGTTTCGGAAGACATCATCCAAGGTGATATCATTTACATATTTCATATTTCATGCTTCAATTTCATTATTTCATCAATTGGTTTAATTACCTACAATGGTTTTTACTGAGGAAAACCCCTATCCACTAACAAACAACAAGTTTTTCTTCCCTTAAGTGTGTGATTTCAGATTTATAGGTTGAACATCCAGTTGAGCAAGTTTAGAGAAAAATTGTCAAAGTTGTAAAGTTGCAAAAAGTTGTCATTCAAAGTGCAAAATCAAGGAATCAAAGCTACATAATTGCTCACAAACTACTAGAAGCTGATAATAGGGAATTTTTGAGTGTTGAAATCAAGGAATAGGATCTTGAAATCAATTTTCCAAAACCCTAAAAGGACCCATTCACCACTGAAGGCAAATGAGTCCTCTATAGCTCAAAAACAACAACTTTTGGACTAGGTACATAACTTTTTATGTTCTAAGAACTTCCCGTATAGTTGCTATAGTAGTTAGGTAGCATTTGTGATTTTTATTTTCATGTTTTGGTGATCCTAATTAAATGTTTCATAGTGAAAATTAGTTGGTTCATCATCTTGATCTATTCACCTTGATGAACCCTATTTTTCTATGTTTCATTTTGGTCAAGGCGATCCCTTTGAACATCTTAATTTCTGATTTGGAGTGCATTAAAACCCTAAATCCTAGTTTTCTTTAAATTTTCATTGCATTTAGGGTTTCTCCATTGTGCATTAGTGAACATTGCATATAAGGGTTTAAATTTGCATTCTTTCATTTTTTAAATTTGGAAAATTCAAAAATTTGCATACATATTATATTGATTTTGCATAGTGTTTACATATTAGTGTATGCTTCATTATTCATTTTCAAAAACTGATTCAAAATTGTATTTCAAAAAGTGTCATATAGGTCATCATTTCACTTGAGGTCATCAAATTCTGGAAATTTCTCTCTGTAATATAGAAAAATGTATCCTTGACATTTTGACTCATTTGGGCCTTTCCTATGGATTTTGGAATGATTTTTCCTATATTTAATGTTGTAATCTAGACAATGCATTCACATTAGGCCTTGAACGCTTGTAAATCAATAAAAACCTAATGATGTCTTACAAAGGTGTTATGAAGTGTTGTAACCCACTTTCACACTTTTTTAGGACCTTTTTATTATAATTAATCTAAATAACTTATTTTTTATCACTTACCAAGCCTCATTTCAAAGTGTTGTAAGGAGTTGTAACAAACTCTCACACTTTCCTAGGCTTTTCATCAATAAATTGACCCTTTCTTATGTTTAAGTGGCCCCATTATGCACTTATTTGTCTTACCTAAGTGTGTTTTGGGGGACAATCCAATTAAACAACATTAATTATACTTTAATTCCCATCAATTAGCAAATTTTCCCTGGTGGGACCAAGTCACCACCTTGGGTGACTTAGTCTTATCTTTGCATAAAAATTAAAAATTATTTTAATAATGTAGTGGAATATTGTCCCCTAAACCCTAAGGTCAGCCTGTGATGAGGTATTTTCAAGAAATTAGGGGACATCATGTATAAATAAAGGGCTTTCCCTTCATTTTCATCCTCCTCCTACTTCTCAATCAAGCGATCTTCACATAATCAAGCATTCTATACATCATCAAGCATTCATCCATTGGAGCTAAGTACTTGAATATCTTCAGACTTATTCATCAAGGGTTTGGTGATTTGTAGCTCTTGCATGTTATTCAATCATCTTTCCCTTTACATTTCATTTCATTATCTAGGGTTTGATTACTGAAATGGGGTTTGACTAAGGCAAAACCCGTATTCTCTAACCCTAACCCTTTTTTCCCCTCTTTGCTTGTGCATTTTGCAGGTCTTCTATGCATATTTTTCAAAGAGTATTGTGATTAAAGGTGTGAACATTCCATCAACATCATCCAAAGTCAACAAACCCTAAAAGGAGCTTGGAGACAACTTACAGGTCAAAGTTTGTAGATTTAGATCCGGGTTTGTGTTAGGAGTGGAAGTACAAGTTGAGGGCTACAGATTCCATCCTCGATATTCCCAAAAGCTACAGGTGGAAAAATTCACCATCATTGGTGAATTAGTCCCACTGCCAAGCCTGAAAAGTGCTTTTTACAGATCTGGATACCCATTTCCCCAAAACCTATTCTAGCAGAGTCTCCTCTAAGCGGGACTAAATCATCCAGCTTGGTATAAGTGTCCCAGTGGCCTTCAACAACATAATCTGGAAGATTATGGACCTCCTCTTCATCATAGTTCAGTTTTCAAGTGCACCTCTTCTATTTCATTAGGTTCTCTTGCAACTTTATTGCATTCGGGTATGTGCAGGATCATCATGAAAAAAATAGGGCCTTAAGTGGCGATGAAAATTCAGAAAATCAGAGTTAGGCAACTTGACATAAAAATTTGAATAATTTATCTGTCTTATTTAAAAAATATGTAAGAATAGAATCTTGAAAAAATTGAACGTAGCTTCTAAACTACTAGGTTTATTTTAAAAAAAGAAAAATCTATTTGGTGAAAATTTGAAATTTCAATGCAGTAGTACTTAAATTTCAAGGAAAAAATAAGAATTAGGTAGCTGTCTAACCACCCTAACCATAATAAAATGATAATAATTTTTTATAAGATTCTAGATATAAGTAGAGGACTCATGTCTCAGTGTGATGCATATTTTTTGTAATTTGTTTCTAAGTAAATAATTAATTATGAATTTTTTATTACAATTTTTTAAAAATACAAAAAATTGTATGTGTGACCACCTTAACTTGGTCAAAAATTCATGAAATTTATTTATTTTTTTTAATGTTATAGTATGCAAATCATAGAATGTGACGCATGTTTCGGATTCAAAAAATGTGATACCATTTGAAAGATATAGTTGTTTTTCAATCACCTTATCAATCAAGACTTTAGTCATAATTCAAATAGAAAATGAATAATAATTATTTATTAAATTCAAAGTAAAGCATAATTTATATTTTTGGAAAGATGAGAATCTCCTTTGAAACCCCTTTTTATTTCATCAATTTTGGGTTAAAAAAAGTCATTTGCCACATGGGCTATCATATCACTTACATATTGCCACTTTTTGAACCATCATGATCCTACACATACCCATTCTAAGGTCATTCTTAGGTCATTTTACATAGTGTTTTCAATACTTTTGCATTTCAATAGTTTACATTCAATAGTTAGTTTCATTTATTAGATTATTGCATTTAGACACATTATAAATCACACACATTTCGCATATGTAACATTAATATTGAATGAGCCCCTAGGTTTTGGGTGTGAAAGAACTCTCTCCTTTTACATGAAAACCCTAAAAGAGCTAGAGAACCCCTTTTTCCCCCAAAATCTATTATTCACTCTCATAAGATTTACAATTTGAAACTGGAAATGAAAAGCAGATAAAATAACTTAAAAACTACATTTTTCACTTCTTTAAAGTCCTTATCTAGGACCCATTCGCCTTTACTAGTGAATGATTCCCTGAACAGGCTAGGCTTGTACCTTCTAACATTTGAAAAACATAAAAAAACGCTTAGAAATTACCAAAAAAAATCAAAAATACCTAACGAGGACCCATTCGCCCTTACTAATGAATGAGTCCTTGTACAAAAAATTTAAAAAAATTTCTAGGTAGTTGTTAGTCTCTGGTTCACATTTTTGTTACTATGTTAATATCTGAGAAATAAATTCCTAAAACTATTTTTTTTTGCATTTAATTCATTGCTCATTTAGATAGATTTTGCAACATTGGGGAAAACATTTTCTTTGCATATTTCAATTCAAATTAGTGTTAGATGTCTTTATTTTTCTTTGATTTTTAGCATCATTGCAACATTAGATAGATTATTTTGCATTTTTCAATCATTAAAAAACAAAAACAAAAACCAAAAACATGAAAATAAAGAAATAAAAATATGACAAGCCTGGAGAAAGCATATCCTTCAAACCCTTTAGTTTTGATGACTTTGACATGTTAGATAAATCCCTTGAGGACATCATCTCACCTAGATCATCCACTAAATATTTGATGCAAGAGGATACAAGCATAGACAATAATGACAACCACAATTATTCTTCCCCCACTACCTCTCCTATTAATGACGAAGGTATCTTGGTGAAAGAAGATACAACCATTGAGAATCATGCAATTATTGTTTGTCCTTCTCCTTCTCCCCCTTGGGAATATATTATGACACAAGATGATGAGATCATTGTCACTACTCTACTTTGTCTACATTCCTCTCCTAACACCTCCCCTACTTGTGAGAATGCTTTAGTGAAACAAGATGTAATTATGGACAATCATGAAAATCACATTTATTAGGAGGACATGTTGGTGTTAAGAGATACAATGATTAAGAGTTTTTTTCAATCCTACCTCCCCTACAAGGAAATACATTGTAGGACATGGGGATGTAGTTGTAGATAACCATGACAATCAAACTTGTTATTCTCCTAATATCCCTCCTAGATGTGAAGAAGGTAGTTTGGTGTTAGAAGATACACATTTTGAGAGTCATGAGAATCTTGCTTCTCCCTTTCCTAATTCCCCTACCATTTTAGAGGATTTGCTTGAAAAAAAAATCAATCATTATTAAGCATAAAATCATAGTTGTCCTTCTCTTGATGCCTCCTCTATTTGTGATGAAGTTACTTTACAAAATCTAACCAGAGAATGTGATGAACAACTTAAAATATCTCCTACTAGGGTAGATATTATGGCACAAGAGAATGAGACCTCAGAGAAAAAGGATGAAATCATTGACAATCATAACAATCAAAATTTTCCTTCTCCTAATATCTCTCCAATTTATGATGAAGATACTTTTGTGTTAGAATATCCAATTGATGAGAGTTGTGAGAGTCCTATTTTCCTCTCTTCCCCTAGGAAAAACATTATTGAACAATATAATGTCATCATCGATAATAAATAAAATCCAACCATTCAGGAGTCCCCTAATTGTAATGAAGTTATTTTAGTTTAGAACTAAACATTGAACGTCATGAACATCTAGTTTGTAGCTCTCCTAAAAAATCTCTTACTAGGGAAGATATCATGGAGGAAGCAAATGAGAAAATTGGCACATGTCTTTCAAACAATAGTGATGTCAATTCCTTGGAAAAATATGATGAAGTGACATTAGACTCCTCTTCGCTAAGAGATCATGAAAATAAGGACAAGTGTGTTGAGGTTATGAACATTAGAACTCCTTTGAGTCTTATAATTACTAAATCACCTAAGCCTCAACTTATCATTTATCCACCCTCAAAAAAACCAAAAGTTCAAAATCATCCCGAGCTTATCTTAGAACCACCTAAAAGGAAACTCAATAATGATAATGTTTCATAGAAACCAAGTTACAATGAAATTTCTCACATATATAATAAAGTTTATACAATCAAGGCCGACCTTGCACTTGAAATTTGTTTGCATGTCAAGAAAGAAAAAGAAAAGTATATTGAAGAAGTCACAAAGTTATTGGAAGATGCTAGGAGTTCCTTTAATTTCATACCTACATTCATGGGAGAATACAAGATCATAAAAAAGGAGTTTTTCAAGGGAAAACAAAAAGGCATAATGTAAACACAAAATTGAAAAGCATCCACTTCAACCACTTTCAAAGAAAAGGCAACATACAAGGAAAAATTTGATGAAGTTGATTATGGGAAACCACTGAATCCTAAAGAAATGAGAAACCTTTATGGAAGAGATTATGAAATTATGAAATAACTTGGGTATAGTGGAAAAGGATGTGGTGCTAGAGAAAAAGGTATCCATGTCCCTATAAAGCCTAACATGCAAGAAACAACTCGTGGTCTTGGTTATTGTCCTTTGATAGAAATTGAACCATCAAACAAGCCTTCACTCAATAGCAACACTATTACAAAATATTCTTCCAAGACAAGTTTAACTTTGGTGCATCCTGAACTAATAGATACTAAATGTGGGAATATCTTATTAGATATACATCGAATAGATACTTTTTCTACTCATTACGATCAATAACATTAGTTTTTGCTCCTTTCCATGCAATAGTTGTAGGATCATAACATACTCACTATTGCATATTTAAATTAATTGCAAATCATTTCCTTTTTGCAAGGAGCAACATACCAGCATACATTCTCAGCTCACCCTTGTCTCACACTTAGTGGGGGCAAGGGGTTAGGTAGCCTTGTCCTTGTATGTCACTTGTTGTTGTCTCTTTTGGCTAGTTGACCTCCTTCCATGTATATGTAAGAGTAAGCTTGGGATGTGGATGACATGCCTTAAGTTGGCTTGCATGTGACATACTTTTATTTCTAGGTTTAATAGCATTGTATTTGTAGGGGCAACCCGTCCTTCCTATTTAATGACACAACTTATTTCAGAAACATATGACTTGGTATAGGGTTTTCCAGGGAAAGCTCTCATGTCTTAGGATAAAAACATTGGCTAATTTAAAGAAATTTCTTACAGTTATGGTGTAGAAACCACTTTAAAGTGGGGGCATACATAGATGACATCTTTTGGAAAAATTTCATGACGTGATTTTTTCTTTTTTCTTGTGATGCATCCTCTTCACGGTGGTGTCATTACGTTTGATGTTTTCCAAGGCTGTACAATCTACTGTCATGTCATGATGTGAATGAGGCATCCCATGGGAAATGATTTGATACTTTTGACTTGTCATCTTTTGGAGACATTAGACACAATGCTCCTTAAGAGGAAGACCATTACATGAACAAAGAAAAATCCCCTTTAACAAATTTTTTTACATGATATTTAAAAGAATTTTACAAAATAATTTAAATTGTGTTGCATTATTAAAGTTATCATGAGGATAAATTTGTTATGGTTAGTATGATGGGAATTTGATACACTGGCATGGATTTCTCATTATACAGAGAGAAGCCGATACATTGGCATGAATTTCTCACTAAACCACTTCATTGTGACAACTCACCTAGTGGATAGACAAAGGTTCTACTACCAAAAAGAGAAAAAACATATTTTGGGACAACTCACCTAGTGGATAGACTGAGGATCCACTACCCCATAGTGAACAACACATGTTATGGACAAACAACCCCATCTCACATCACATTGAAACACTTGTGCTTGATCCCTTCTTTTTTTTTTCCTTGGCCTTTGATAGGGTATGACCACGCATATTTGTTATTGTTGGATACTTAAGTGTCTTGGATGTCTACTTTAATGTGATTTTGACATGGGGTCATGCTCTCACTAAAGTGGGGGAAAAATTTAGTAATAGAAAAAGTAGTCTTTTCCCTTACTTGATTTGATAATTGGCATTAAAACTTATTTAATGATGTCTTGGAGTGGTGTTGTAATGTGTGTACACATTCATAGTATTCTAGGACCTTTATTTGACTAAAACAAAGGTGTTGTAACACACTTCCACAGTTTTCTAGGATGCATTTGCTTAATTAAGCCTAATGGTTCTGTTTCTAATGAAATGTACATAATGTGTACCTTGTTTAAGTTTTGTAAAGAGTTATAAAACACTTTCACATTTATCTAGGTGGTCACTAATTAATTATGGGTAATTCAGGTAATTAACCCCCTTTTAATTCAAATTAAAGCCTTAATTTTGCACCTCCTGAAGATCAATCACGACACAGGTAGTAATTAATTAATATAACCTTAAATGTGGCAAGTTATACATCCTGGAAATTGGAGCAAGGACCCATTTACCACTAAGGGTGAATGGTCCTCCCTTAACAAGACCCCACTTTCTTTACATATTTCAACTAGGGTTTTGATCCTCTTTTAACTCCCTGGAGCTTGGTTCTAGAAAGTGTATGATTCTGGTGGTAATTTAATAATGTTTCTTCCTAGATCTCGTGTCGACCTTAATTGTTTGAATTTTGGAATTAATCTCCTATTTTAGTACAAGGAGATAATTTACATTGTTTCACCTAACAAGTTTATGAAGTATAGCAACTACAAGAGAGCATTATAGAGTGTTTCAAGAGAATTCATAAGGAATTTCAAGGAAAATTTCAAGAGTTTATTGTAGTAATTCAAGATCACCCCATCATGTCAAGGGTTTAATGCATTCATACGTGTGGCTGAGCTAAGATAGTTAATGTTACATTGAGGATCTATTTGCAAGCATCATTTCACATCCAAAATGTACATTCTTCATGGCCACTACATGTTAGTTTGCAGGCTTGTTTCACAAGACATCATCCAAGGTGATATCATTTACATATTTCATGTTTCATGCTTCAATTTCATTATTTCATCAATTTGTTTAACTACCTACAAGGGGTTTGACTGAGAAAAACCCCATTCACTAAAAAAAAACAAGTTTTTCTGCCCTTAAGTGTGTGATTGTAGATTTATAGGTTGAAGATCTAGTTCAACAAGTTTAGAGAAAAATTATCAAAGCTGTAAAATTCAATAAAGTTGTCATTCAAAGTACAAAATCAAGGAATCAAAGCTACAAAATTGCTCACAGAATTCCAGATGTTGAGAATAGAGAATTTTTGAGTGTAGACATCAAAGAAAACGATCCTAAAATTAGTTTTTTGAAACCCTAAAAGGACCCATTCACCATTAAAGGTGAATTAGTCCTTTGTAGCTCAAAAACAATAAATTTTTGATCAGGTACACAACCTTTTATGCTCTAAAACGTTCCCCCATAATTGCTATAATAGTTAGGTAGCATTTATTATTGTTATTTGCATGTTTTGGCCCTCCTAATTAAATTTTTCATAGTGAAAATTAGTTGGTTCATGATCTTGATCTATTCACCTTGATGAAACCTATTTTTCTATGTTTTAGCTAGATAGCATGAGTCTAGCATAGGATGCCTAGGAGTTGGGGCAAGGCAGGCTGCAACAAAAATGAGACAAGTAAAAAGGGGAGAGGGATACGAAATGGATAAGAGTAGCTTGATATGATGATGTCACCTGAGAGGTAGGGTATTGGGGTAAATGCAAGAAGATGAGTCCATGAAATGTGGAAGATTTTTCCTTAGCGAAAATATCGAAATTAGCTTCAAAAAAGCAGGATATCATTTAGGTTCAGGGTCCCAAGCCTAAAACTAAAATAGGATCTCATTTTTTAAAAATCAGAAAACATGATCCCGTTTTGAATTTTTTTTGTTTTTGACAACTTTTCAAAATGGGATCCTATTTTGAAAATTTTCCAAGAATGGAAAGTTTCAAAAACTGGAATTCTTTCAAAATGGGATCCCATTATGAAAAATTTCTATTTTTGGAAACTTTCCATTTATGAAAATTTCCATTTTTGGGAACTTTTCAAAATATAAACTTTCCATTTTAGGAAACTTTCCATTTTTGGCAAATTTTCAAAATGAGATCCCATTTTGCAAAACGGGATCCTGTTTCATAGAACCATAAAATAATTATTTTTTAATGAAACAAGATCTTGTTTTAGAACGAGATCCTATTTTTTAAAATATGAATTTTTTGTCGAGTTTTTCGCTTGTTTTTTTGGTTCAGGACATGGCTTAGGGACCTGAACCTAAGCATTGGACCTCGTTTAACCTGCAACTTGAAGGTCGTGTTAATGTGAGGAAAATAGTGACTTTGGACATATGTCTAGAGACTTATTTTGTAGAATCTTTTGACAAAATTAAAACTCATTATAGATCAGATAGTGCAGATTCCAAATATGTAGTTTTTATAATTGGATTATTTTTTCTATTTTTCAATTGATTTATGATGAAACTGGACCATAAAATTGAAATATCGAGGTTTTTTAGTATTTTAATAACTTTTAATTAAAATATTTTTTTGTAAAAGTGAATTGCACGAAAACATACTTCATAATTTTTTTTTTCAATAAAAAAATGATAAGTTTAGGTCATTTTATGCGTGACATACACGATGACTTTTCAAAACACCAAATATGGCCAATAAAAAAATAACAAAAAAATTATTCAATAAAAAATTACAAAAAAATATCACAAACTTGTTTGAGTGAGTTACAAATCTTTTCCCAAAAAGATTTAGAAAAATATAAATTTTTAGGTCAAAATATGGATGACGTACATATGCATGGTATAGTAAAAAAAGGTGACTTTTAAATAGTGGTTTTTAGACACCTATTTCAAATCAATTTTTATCATCTGGGTATTGAAATAAATTACATATTTGGAAACTAGACTTTGAGTTATACATTTTATGATTAGTGACTTTTTTCAAGATTTCATCTCTAAGTGCTTCAAATTTTAAGATCAAATGTCACAAATTTTGAAAATCAGGGAAAACACTTCCACTTTTTGGCCAAAAGGTGGACTCAACTTCTTGAACACACCCATTGGATGGGGGCCTATTACACTACAGTGTCAGACCTAGTACAGAGAGTTGCTCCCTATGCACAGGTCTTTAGGAGGAGTGCAGGGCCATCATGGTCGGAACCCTCATGATCAAGGGGATCTAATGGGTATAGAGAGATTCCATTAGGAGGTGGGAGAGTGTCATAGTCACCTCAACACTGTAATGTGGAAAACACTGATAGGAGATAACAAGGGGGTGATAGGTACTCCAAATTTTGCAGATATGCAACAACAATGTATACAAATGGAGATTTGATGTATAGAGTCAGATTGATTCAATGATTCTTTATATTCATCCATTCAGATGAGATTCTTTTGTACATATAGTTTTTTATTCATTATGGGACATGGATGGACATTGTATCTTTTATTATGGTTTTATGGATTTTGATGGGTATTATGGACTCTATGTATATATGTTGGAAATTATGGACTATATGGATATGTTGGACATTATTATTCTGATATTAAAATGTGATGGATGATTATGCTGATGTATATTATGTGATTCTTATGTGATATCGTTTGTGTTTATTATGGATATATGCGTTATGGATATAGAAATGTGATTTATATGTATGCATGATGATTATGATATATGTGACTAACACATTTGTGATGCAGGATGTGATGCATTATGTTTATGATGATGATGTATTATGTAACTCACTAATGCTATGTGATGTAGGAGGCAATGGAATATGATGTGGCATGTGATGTGTGATTTGATCTATATTTATTATGTGGATGTCATTCAGATTGATTATGATATGCAATGAATGTGTAATGTTCCTAATGTTACGAATAATATTGAGATATGAAAATGTAAATGAATTAAGCTACTTAGAATAACAAATCTATATTATCCTAAAATACTTAATTGATGAATAATGGAAATGATAATGCAAACTAAAATGAATTAATATGCTTAGAATAAAAAATCTATACTATCCTAAAAAGCTTTATTAATAATGGAAGTGACAATGAATTAAGATGCTTAGGATTAAAAATATATATTATCCTAAACAACTTAATTGAGAATGGAAATGATAAGTGAAATGATTAATGCAATCTAATGAAATGATTCATAAAATGGAAAATGAAATGGATAATGCAATCTAATGAAATTATTAATGAAATAGATAATGAAATGGATAATGTAACGAGTAATGCAATCTAATGTTCAATAATTAATGAAAAAAATAATTAAATGGATAATGAAATGATTAATGCAAATTTGGTTTGTGCAGTGCATCTATCAAAACTGAAGCAACCTGATAGGAAGAATAGGGATACAAAACCATTTGCACAACCAACAATCATGATTATAGGAAAGGTGGAGGGATGGGTCAAAAATGTGATATGATGATGACTGAAATGCAATGCAATACTACGCTATCACACTTAGGAGCATTGGATTTTGTTATAGTGTAGGATACCAAGCACCAAGGTATAAGGAACCAAGGTAAATTACCATTCTACACATAGGATTGACACAACAAACAAATAGGTTACTCCAACATCCCAAAGTCATAGGGGCTTTGGTCGGGCTGATGTTGGAAAACCACACGCACAAGAGGTTGCCCTAGGATAATGCAAGATCATAAAGATCTTGGTGGGTACTACACAGGACAACCAAGAGGACATGATCACACAAAAAGAAAGAGATTCCCCTATGTCTACCTATAAAATTACACCTTGATATGATGGATCATGGCGACCCTAGATAGGTATAATAGGAAGCTTAAAAGATTAAAAAAAAAAAAGCACCAAGAAATCACAATAAATCTCAAATATCCTTTACCATAAGGATGATAGGTGGACGAGATTGACATGGTCTGATATGAGGAAAGATATATCCTCTTGAGACTGAAGGTGGATGGGATGGTGTCTATTGTATTTTTATGTGAGATATTGATTAAAAAATAAGTTTCTCAAAAAAGACATCTCTTGGCATATTTTATATATTATTAAATATATATATGCTAGTAGCATTCATACTGCAACATATAAAACATTAAAAGAATTAAGGTTAGGGTTAAGATTATAAATAGAATTAGTCTTTCAGTTAAGGTTAGGACTAGGGTTGAAATTAGAGTTAGGGTTAGGGTCAAAATCTAAGTTAGGATTGGGGATAGGATTAGAGTTAGGGTTAGGGTTAAAAAATATAGTTAGGATTAGGATTTAGGCGAGGAATAGGATTAGGGTTAGGTTTAGACCTATAGTTAGGGTTAGGTGTAGGGTTAGGGTTAGGATTAGGGTAAGGGTTACAATTATGGATAGGGTTATAGTCAGGGTTAGGGTTAATATTAGGCTAAGGGTTATAATTAGGAATAGAAATACGGTTAGGATTAAAGGGTTTTGGTTATAGATAGATATAACATTAGATTAAGGGTTAGGGCTAGCATTAATGTTAGGGTTACACTTAGATATAGAATTAGGGTTAGGTTTGTTAGGAAAATGTTTGTTGTTCACCATGCATAATATTATAATTTAATTTATGATTATTTGTGGTGCACCTAAGGTATATAGGGATGTGTGAATCACATAGGGTTAGTATTCTTGGGGCTAGTTTATGTGTTGTATGTAATATTGTGATAAATATTTAATGTGTAGTTGCACATTTGAAAAACATTTAATATTGAGAAAAATTAGTACCAAAAATAAAATATGAGTGTTAATGGTTTTATAAGTTCATGGTATTAATCACATGGTTTTATATAATACCACTTGATGGTTTTGTGCAAACTTTAGTCTATAAAAGAAAGAAAATGTGTAGTTGTCTAAGGTTGTCTAAGTTGGTTATTTTGGTGAAGGGGCTGAGAAAATCTCTTGGTTTTTCATTTGTGAGGGCTTGAAGCATTGCACATGGGTTATGTTGTGGTTACATGTTTGTCCACATGGAGTGCATGTAGTGAGCTTTCATTTTAGAAGTTTTCATGGAGACTCTAAATATGTATTGTGACAATTCCTTAGTTGTTTTCAATACATTCCATGACCACTCTACAACTATTTTCCTCAATAATAGGAGCAAATGATATTTATAAGGGAAAAAGGAATAAATATTACTCAACCTTACATAAATTATAACTTGTCATTGGAGAATAAATATGATGATAATTTCCTTATTGTGGTTACTTGATTAAATTTGAAGAGAATATTAATTATGTTGTTATTTTTGAGACCCTTGGAATACCTTATTTGTGAGAAATAAACTTGTAGGTTTGTTTGGGTTCTTCAAGAATATAATTCCAGTAGCCCAATGTGCAGGATTATCTATTTAGCGAGCACCTTCCTCATAAAGAAAAATTGAAGATTTCAACCAAAAAAAACGGACAAGAGGTTTACTAGTAGCTTGACAAATTATTTTGTTTTTGAACTAGAGGGTAGAAAAGGATGAAATCCTCGAAGAAAATAAACTTGAAAGATCTATAGGTAGGGCTATTTTTTAATTTTCAAGTCTCTTTGAAATCCTATAACTTCATCCTACTTGAAAATGTCCATGTTTTATAGTCTCTTTTGTTTTTACTAAGTATGTTGTCTTTTAATCCCATTTATGTGAAGAGTTATTATTGTAGTTATTGGTTTATATATTTCTAGTACTATTGGTCCTTTCTGTTACCTCTTTGATGGGATTCAAATTTATATTTGATCTTATCTATGTAAAAAGTGAGCCAATTTCAAAATCCCACTTTTTCCCTTACAAAAAAGGGTTCCTACATTTTCTAAATATGTGTTTAATTCACCATAAACAAAAATGTACATGTCTACCTCTGTTGATGTAATTATTAATATTGCACCTTAGTTAAGATTACTCAGGTATATAGTATTGTTTACTTAAGTTAATTAGGAATATTAGGAAAGCGTGTGTCATCACTCCTTGATTGATGGGAGTTAGGTACCATATCTCCCTCATCAATTGAGTTACTTGGATACCACTACACCTCTAAGTTGACTTGATCTTTTGATAGATCAGGTTTACCAGGACACTTGTCATTTTTGACAAGTGCATCCTAAACCTATAACTTTGTAATCATTTTTAATGTTATTTATTTACTTTTGTGATCAGGGTATGTGCAGTATCATGATGGGCTGAAAAGTGGCAATATGTAAGTGATATGATGGTCCATGTGGCTGATGATTTTTTCTTACCCAAAACTGATGAAACGAAAAAAAAATTTAAAGAATATTTTTAACTTTCCACCAATATAAATTATGTTTTATTTTGAATTTAATAAATAATTATTATTCATTTTTTATTTGAATTACAAGTAAAGTCTTAATTGATAAGTTGATTGAAAAAAATCTATAGCTTTCAAACGAGATCACATTTTTTGAATCTGAAACATGCGTCACATTCTATGCTTTGCATACTATAGGATAAAAAAAAAATTGAATCTCATGAAGTTTTGACCAAGTTAAGGTTCTTAGATGCATGACTTTTTATATGTTTTAAAAGTTATAATAAAAATTCATAATAATTATTTACTTAGAAAAAAATTATAAAAAAATATGCATCACATCAGGACATAAGTCTTTTACTTATGTCTAAAATATTATCATTTTATTGTGGTTAGGATGGTTAGACAGACACGTACTTCTTATTTTTTCCCTGAAATTTAAGTACTACTACATTGAAATTTTAAATTTTTACTGAAAATACATTTATTTTTTTGAAATAAACCTAGTAGTTTTGAAACTACATTCAATTTTCTACAAATTATATTTTTACATATTTTTGAAATAATATAGATAACTTATTCAATTTTTTACGTCAAGTTGTCTAACTCTGATTTTTTTGAATTTTATTGTTAATTAAGAACCTGTTTTTTCTATGATGATCCTGGACATACCCATCAATTTAACTTTATTGATCTATTGGATTTCTTAAATGATATCAGAGCCACTATGAAAATTTTTATTCAATTTGAAATCATTTCTGGTTCTTTTTTGGCACATTAATAGTGAACAAGAATTTATCTATCTTGCTTGATCTCTAAGAGAGACCAATCAAATCATGCCAATGTAGTGCATAGGCAGATTGACCCCACGCCCCCAGCAACCATTTGTTTCGTCATGGTGACAGAGGAGGCGATTTGTTTAGGAAGAACGTGGGTTGTTGCCCATTCTTCCACTCAACCTGCACACATTGCAAGGTCGATAGGGGTGATGTTGGAAGAATATTCATCATCATTTGCAGCCCATGATCACTTTCAATTGGCCGCACACTTCACATTTTTTTCTTGCAGGCATTCCAGTGGCTTGTTGCAATGAGTAGATGAAGATCCGCCAAGGGGAGATTATTTAAATATACTCTGCAATATTTGTGACGCAAGGCTGAATTCAAACTAGAGGGTAAGAATCCCTCTTTGTAAGCCCATCGATCTACAATTAAGTGGCCCATCTTGCCGGATTTTGCAAAGAAGAGGCGTTTGTCCAGATCTTCTGGTAGGTGCGATTGGAGTTTGGGTATTTTTGAAATCTCTGTCTAGGGCAAGATTTGTGGTTGGAGGACGGTTGTTTTCCTTCAGCTGTTATGCAAGACAAAGGAGGCATTGTGTTTGGGTGCCTTATCCTTGATGCTCCAAAATCTCTGACATGTTCTACCTTCTCCTCCAAAATTTGTGACGTGGGCTGTAAGTTTGAATGGGCAGAAGGCAACCTTTATACCTGGTCGCATGGGGTACCCCTTTTTTATTCCTAGCCTACGAGGGCTTAGTTTTTCTCTAAAATTCTCTCTCAAAGCTTCTTTAAAATATTGATTTCATGTCTTTGTAAATGCAAATTTTATTGGTATAAATTTGTAATAGGGTGAAAGTTTAAAAGTGCTCTTTGTAAAGTGTTTATTTTTTCAAACTTTATTTAAATGATGGTGATTCCGTAGTAATATATAGGGTTCTTTTTTTCCACCTTCATTTTTGTATGCAAATAATACACTAAAATAAAGTGAAAAAATGGGAGAAAATCAAAAATATTTTAAAAAAAGGGGTATATTTGAGATAGTTGTGATTAAAATACTCCAAAATTTCTTTTCTCAAATTCCTAAAAAGTTGCAAACCTAAGAAAGCATGGAGCCCAATCAAGTGCTTAACCCTCTTACACCTTTTAACTACCATGAGTGGAAGTTGCATGTACAACTTACAGTAAAAAACAAAGGTTTGTATAGAGTTACAATGGGTATTGAAAAGGAACCAAATGCTACCAAGGAGAAGGAAAAGTGGTTCAATAAGTGTGACCAAGCCTTTGGATTCTAATGTTTATGTCTTTGAAAATAACTTGTATTTCATGTAGAGGCATTGAAAACCCCACATGAAGTATGGCCAACTCTTGAAAAGTTATTTGGGAAAGTTGATGATATTAAAGGCCATGAGCTAGGAAATGAATTAATCAGCTTAAGTCTCAGTAATTACCCAATATTATAAGAATATTTCACCAAATTTAAGTCACTTCGCCAACAACTTAAGGAATATGGAATTGAGAAGAAAGATAATCAACTCATCTTATCAACTCTTTCCAAGTTGGGATCTTCTTATTTAGTTTTTGTATTAACATTCTACTCTACAAAAAGGGCTTTGGGTTATAATTGGTCTATGCCAAATATAGATGACTTTATTGTTGATTTGGTCAAAGAACAAGACGAACTCATCCAGATGGGGGCCATAGTATCCTACAAGACACATGCTTTAAAAGAAAAATGTATAAAATCTGAAAGATTGACAAACAAAAATGAAGAAAGAAAAGATAAGGAAATACAAAGGGGAAAATCATAAGAGGAAAATACTAAGAAATATGACAAGTGTTCATTTTGTAAGAAATTGGGGCATAAAGCACTTAACTGTATTAGGAAACACATAAACGATCTTACTCAAATCATTGAGGAAATTAAGATTGTACATTCTGGATCTTCATCATCTACAGACACTAAAAAAGAAAAAGAGAAATCAAAAGGACATAATCTATGAGTGAGTGCAAGATCTATTGTATTACTTCTTTTGTTTTGTAAAATGTCTATTATTACTCTCTTTTTGGAGGATAGTTTTTTTCCCACTAAGTTTTCTATCTAACTTCGGTTTTTAGAGAGTTTTCTTTGTAAATGAGTACCTTATTAGGCCTTGTTGTCGGGACTCAAATTTCCATTATTTTCTTGTGCCCACCTAAGTTGTGCTTGAGGGGGATGTTGGTGTAATTATTAATATTACACCTTAGTTAAGCTTACTTAGGTAAATAGTATTTTTTACTTAAGTTAATTGGGAATATTAGGCAAGTGTGTGTCGTCACTCCTTGATTGATGGGAGTTAGGTACCATATCTCTTTCATCAAGTAAGTTACTTTGACACCAATACACCTCTAAGTTGACTTGATCTTTTGATAGCTCAAATTTACTAGGACGCTTGTCATTCTTGACAAATGCATCCTAAACCTATAACTTTGTAATCATTCCTAATGTTATTTACTTCTTTTTTTGATCAATTTGAGCTTATTCATTTGTTGGATTTATTATAACCTCTATAAAATAAAATAAACTAACTATACTCTATGACATTTAAAAATGTGAAAAATAACTAAAACTATAGTAAAAGCAATTTCATTGGTCCCCTTCCACATCACCCAACTAAAACTGAGATTGTCTCACATAAGAGTGACCCTAAATTATTGCTAATAATAGTTTGACTTCTTTAGAAAAGAAAAAAAATAAACAGTACATGAACCATCATAATACTACAAAACAACATTATCTAAAGGTGGAAAGATAAGGCTATACTTTAGTTTGAAACACTTTGTATGAATTATAAACGTTTCATAATAATAATTGAAGATCACTTTCAGCCTATGTAGTTGAAGCATGTTTAACACATAATAATTGAAGAATTGTCAAAATTAAGATGGAGTAGAGAATGGACTGTCATGATGGAGGTTGTTGGAATGTGTAGGGCTAGGATTAACTTAACAAAAATAGTAAATTGTTGCAACCACAAGGAATGTGGAAGACAAGTGTATTTAGGAGCCCCTTTATTCTTTGAAGTTCGTTGAGGAATATAACCACAATTAAATAAATAATTGTGTGAGGTGAAAGTGAGTGTCAAATTTTGTGAGATGAAATAATGATCAATTAAATAATAAATAGAAGACATTAGTGAAGAGGATTTAATTAGGTTGGAAATATTAGATGAAAAGTATTTGACTAGATGATTGAAATTATTTAATCGATTTAAATGAGATTATACTAGAGAAATATTAAATGTCTATATTCGAATCCCTGACTTATTACCACTTTAAAATTTGGAAAAGAAATTTAAAAGAGAAGGGTGCACGTTAAGTACAGCGTTTTTCTCAAACCACAGTGACCTGGCTAATCCCCATTCATACGCTCTGCAAAAAATTCAATTGTTCACATGGTCTTCAAATCAATTATCTGACACACTGCAGTCACAACCCAAACAAAACTTGGTAATCACACTTAATTCAATGCCGTTACGAATAATTTTAGCAAGAGATAAGCACGATCAGCACAGTACCAATATTTTTATTGAGAGTTGACAATGGCTCCAGGGGCGTATTCCATTTATATAGATTACCAAGCTCAATAATATCATTCTAAGACGCTTTGAAAAATTCAGTGGCTTCTCTCTGTGCATTACTCTTTTGCACTACTCTTGTTCTATTGTTTTTAGTCCCTATGTTAACTGCAGACCCAGATGAATTGCAGGATTTCTGCGTAGCAGATACTGTCTCTTCCACAGATTTTATGAATGGGATGCCTTGTATCAATCCCACAAACGCTTCTGCAAAGCACTTTACTACGTCCATTTTGAGTTCTCGGGGAAACACATCAGGCAATCCATTTGGTGGAAGTGTGACTCCAACAACAACAGAAGTTCTCCCTGGCATAAACACATTGGGGATAATGATTGCTAGCTCAGATCTTGCAGTGGGAGGAGTGCTTCCTCTTCACTCACACCCACGAGCCTCTGAAATCATCTTTGTTTTGCAAGGGAAACTCAGAGTTGGTTTTGTGGACACGACCAACAAGCTTTTCTCTGCAGACATAAAGAAAGGCGATGTCTTTGTGTTCCCCAAGGTGCTCATCCACTTTGTTGAGAACATTGGAAACAGCCCTGCCTCTCTCATAGCGGCTCTTAACAGTCAAGCTCCCGGTAACTCTGTCATTCCCTTGGTCACTTTTGCTTCGAATGTGGCAATTCCCAACAATGTTCTGGCCAAGTCATTTCAGATCAGTGTTACGGAGGTGGCGACAATAAGAAAGAAGCTTGGTGGAAGTTGAGTAATTGATTTAGTATTACGAAATCCCGCCCTTCATGGATCTCATTGCTGATTATTAGTTGGTCAATATGTATTAGTCTGTCAATTATCTATTTCTTATATGCACTATTTTTTTTCGGAGATGAAATTGAATGAAATAGTAAATTGTATTAATCTACCAATTCAAATAAGAAGCCAATTGTATTAATTTACAAACTTGGAAGCCAATTGTATTAATCTACAAACTTGTTAGACTTGTTATGTGCACTGATTGTTGTGCGTTCCTTCTATCAACTTTTTGGTGTGAAAGAATTGGTTTCTCGATATTTTTTTTATACTATATTTTGACAATTGTTTAAGACAAATTTATTTATTTATTTGTTTTGAAAAGGAAAAAATAGGTTTTACAGGGACCTGAAACCACAAAGTTAAAACACCAAAAGATAGAGCAAAACAAGTCCAAACAAACAGACAACTGTCCCAAAAAGGAAACGACAACACAAAGAGACAACAGGGTCCAAAAATAGGACCGCCAAAAAGTTAGAAACAAACACCACCGCACTACTCCAAGGTGTTCATCAACTCCTCAGCATCCTTTTCAACATCCTTCATATCCTGTAACCCCTGCTTGAAGATTTGAACCATATGTGAAGAAATCGGGGTCTTCCTCTTCGTATTAGCCCAAGTGCGTGTCGAAATCCCTTCAACAAAAAATTTGCTGCAACCTCTATCCACATCCAAATCCACGACCAGTGAGCCCTTTTGATTTTTTTCGAGCTTTTCCACCATAGCATTGATGATAATGGTGTTATGCCTGGCAATTTTGTGATTATTCTCCACAGTGGCCCTAATATTTTGGCCAATCTTGGACAAATTACACTCGAGCCTGGTCAATCTTTCCTCTTGTGAATGTTGTCTTTTCCTTGGTAAGGGGGTTTCCTATCCCTCATTCTCATTACGACTCCAGCTAATCTTCTGCTCCAAATCCAAGACTCTGTTGCTGAGATCTCTATTACGGCCTTTCAAATCCCAGACTTCCTTCTGGGTCCACTTGAGAATAGTGAAAAGGCCATCCATACTTTTTTTCACCACACTCACAATATCCTCGGTCTTGAGCTTATTCAGGGCAGAATTAATTTCATCCTGATTAGGGGAATCATTAGGGGTATTCCCAAAACCACCAGTCGCAGGGGCACCAGGGGCTGACTCTTTACTGACCATAGGTTTATTAGAAAGATTTTCCATAGAATTCCCAGAGTACGAGACTAATTTTGTAACTGAGGTACCTTTAAAACCAAAGACCAAACCTAGGGTAGGGCAGCAAGGAGACAGCTGGGGATTAAGACAAGGCGACGAGGAAAAATCCAGGATAGGGCAATCATGCGAAGGCTGCAGATTAGGACAAGAAGGTGAAGCAAAATCCATAAGGTCATTCCAACAAGACAGGGACTGGGGAGCACTAGTATTAGGACCAACAAGGGCACAAGCAGGATGGGCCATGGGGTTATTCACCCTGCTACTTTCAGTATCCTCATCATCCAATTCCCCAATATCAACAATTTTAGGCAAAGCAGGTAAATTTTGAAAATGCTCATAGATGAGCCTGACAAGACCAGGGTGAATAATAGAAGTCCTCCTAGGGTTTCTTTCAACTTCATCAAGGCAATTCTTCAAAGAAGAGAATAAGTAAAAAGGCAAAGAGATACGAACCTTGTGATGGAAATTGTTCAGAATGGCAAAGTGATAACCATACGCCCTGGTGAAGCGCCCATCAACCATGATATACTCCATTATTACTCTTAAAACTTTCCTCCAGATAGATTTAATGGACTCCACATCAAAGTAGCTATTGGCAACCTTAACCAACTTAACCTTCTCCTTGTCTTTTTTAGGAAATCTTATGACCGCTTCATCAGAGAACCGACAGTCCTGATAAAATTTCACGCCCTGAGTCGAAAGACCAGTAATCTCACCGATTATTTCCTCATTCAGCTTAACATTCCTACCAAACAACACAATCTCACCATTTTTCCAATTTTTGGCAAAATAGTCCAGCATCCTCTCGTCAGTACCATGGAGATTTTCCATAAACGGGACTAAACCTCCCTTTTCAATTCTTTCCCAGGCTTTAGCATTCTTTCTATGCTCTTGAAAGTTGCTCGGCTCCACACATTTTCTCTTTCCCCCCATCTTCAAAGCTCTGTTATACCACACCCTATAGTTGCTCTGGGTCCCGTTTAAGCATATTTTATCAAACACCCAAAAAGCGTACCGAAGACTCTTCTTGAAAAAGAAAATGACATCGGTCCCATCAAATCTAATGAAATCGACATACCTAATCTTTATCCTCTTCATCATGACGAAGACAAGCTTCTCTTCCATGCATTGAATCATAATAAATTAGCGCTTTCACCTCAGAATGGAGGTAGTCATTCTTCCTCCACGTGTTTTCCCCGCCCCTCTTAACCCCTTCATTGGTGAAATAATCAAGCCACCTTATTGGCTTCTCTGTAGGCATGGGACACTTTCACTTTATCGAATTTACTTAATAAGATTATTGTATCTTCGATCCACTTTTTAATGGTCCACGAGGGAGGGGTAAGCCCAAGAATGCAATTTATTATATTCATTGAATCACCCTCCAACCAAAGACATTTCGTGTTCATCTTGAAAGCTAAGTTAACCGCATGATAAGCCCCTACAGCTTCGCAACATGATTAGTTTGGGTGCCGATGTCCACAGCAAAAGCCGCAATAAAAGCCCCGAGTTGTCCCTTAAAACACACCCACTGCCAGCTTTCCCAGGGTTGCCTTTAGCAGCACCATCAAAATTGGCTTTCAACCAACCCAAAGGCGGCAAAGACCAACTAGCATTCTCCCTCCCACAAACATCAGGTGTGGGGACATTTAACGCTGCTAATTTAGAATTCCACTTTTCAGCCGTAGCAATATCGAAAGGAGACCAATTAGCTTTATCAACCATTTTTCTTAGGATTAAAGATAAATTTTCCTTTATTGCCCTTACGATTTTTTCATGCAAGTCCCCCTTGACTTCTCTTTTTCCCTAAACACTCTGTTGTTCCTTTCCTTCCAAATATTCCATGACACAAAAGGTAGAACAAAAGACCAGAGCTTTCGCACAAAAGGATTTTTTGAAGGAGCTTTCCATTGCAAGAAAAAGTCTTCGACAGAAGCAGGGGAAACCCAAACCAAATCAAGAAGCTCAAAAATTTTACCCCAAATGTGTGAAACAAAAGGGCAATGAAGAAAAAGATGATTAACAGTCTCAGCATCGTTCCTGCACATGTAGCACCTGTTAGGTAATTGAATTCCTCTTTTTCCAAGATTGTCCAAAGTGAGAATCTTATTCTGTAGCATTATCCAATAGAAAATATTGATTTTAGGAATCAGGTGATTAATCCAAGCCTTAGCCCAGAAGGGCGGAGGCTCCATCGGACTAGCCAGCATAGAAGTAGCAGAAGAAACTGAAAAAATGCCAGACGGATTGTCTAACCAAATAGCAAGATCATCCACCTGGTGTTAAGCTAGTCTTAGGGCCCTAAAGGCTGACTGAACTGGGCTAAGATCCTGACTGATGGTCTTCAAATCAACCCAACCCCCATTCCTCTAGTAATCTTTAACCAAGACCCCGAATTCCCTTTTACAATCATCCATCCATTTACTGAATTTCTCATCTCTGATTAAAGGATCTTTAAAAAGCCATCTGTCTTCCCAAAACCTAACATAATTTCCTTTTCCAACCAGCCAACCAGTTCCCATTTCCAGCAACTTTCTACCTCTGCTCATATCATTCCAACAAACAGACCCACGAGGTAAAAAAGAAGAATTTATAACCTCATTAAGAGACTCACAGTTACTAAAATATTTGGCTTTTAAGGTATCTTGCCATTCCCCTCTCAAAGTAAGAGTTCTCCAAAGCTGTTTAGCAAGAAGGGACAAATTCAGCACTTTAATTTTTCTTAAACCTAGGCCCCCTCTCGATTTAGGTCTACAAACCAGATCCCATCCAACGAGTGGCATTCTCTTCTTATCCTCCACACCAGACCAGAGAAACCTTTTCTGAATTTTTTCAATGGCCTCAGCATATTTAGCAGGAATTTTAAATAAGCTAAGAGCATACACAGGGAGATTTTGCAAGGACGCCTTTAGAAGCTGGATTTTTCCAGCTTGACTAAGAAGAGCTCCTTTCCACCCCGACAACTTCTTATTGAATTTTTCAACCAAAGAGATCCAGAACGAGTCCAAGGGTTTAATGCAAAGAGGCAAACCAAGATAGGTTGACGGAAGGGGCTCAATCCGGCATCCAAGAATCCGAGCAAGTTTAACTTGTCTGTCTATGCTCTGGAGTATTGAGGAAGAAAATTGAACTCTTAGCCCTATTAACAACTTGCCCAGAAGCAAATTCATAAAGATTCAGAATTCTTTTGAAAGTCTTAGCTTCAGCCATAGTAGATCTTCCCATGAGAATGGTTTCATCAACAAATTTTTTGTGGGAATAGGTTAGAAGAGAAGAGGAAGGTCTTAAACTAGCAAGGGATCTTTGATCAATAAGCTTTTTAATATTTCTTCCCAAACTCTCAGCCAAAATTGTAAATAGAATAGCAGAGATAGGATCTCCCTGTCTGAGGCCTCTGGAAGTCTGAAAAAACCTCAATGGTGACCCGTTCACAATGACAGAAGAAGTAACTCTCAAAACTAGCTGGTTCACCATCTGAATGACTCTATTATTAAAACCAAACTTGGCCAGGATTTTAAATAAAAAATTCCACTCAACCCGATCATAGGCTTTGGAAATGTCCAATTTAAGAATGAACCCTTTAGTCTTCGATACCATTAAAGAATGTAAATTCTCATGAACAGTAATAACAGAGTCTAGAATGTACCTACCTGACACAAAACCATTTTGTTGTGGAGCAATCATTTGAGGAAGCACAGAAAGCAATCTTGTAGTTAAGACCTTCGAAATAATTTTATAGATAGAATTGCACAGGCTGATTGGCCGACAAGCTTGAAACTCTGAAGCCCCAGGTTTTTTGGAAGAAAAACCACAAAAGTAGCATTAAGTTCTTTCAAAAGACATCTTGATCCAAAGAATTCCTTGACAGCATTCTCAACATCCACCTCAACAATTTCCCAGAACACTTGGAAGAAGAATAAGGGAAAACCATCTGGTCCTAGAGCTTTGTTGCCATCAAAAGAGAAAACAACTTTCCTAATTTCAGCCTTGGAAGGAATAGCAGTGAACATAGAATTTTCATTGTGACCAATCACCTGGGGTATAGCCTCAATCAAGGAATCTTGAGCTTCAGGAACAATCTCTCCATTACAAGAAAGAAGGTTGCTAAAAAAAAGGACAACCTGTTTCTTAATATCATCTTCCTCCTCAAACCTCGTCCCATTAACATCAATGTAAGCGATTCTATTAGCAGCCCTATGTTTCGAAGCAGACAGATGAAAAAATCTGGTGTTCCTATCTCCCTCAGTCAACCAAGACACCCTAGATCTTTGCTGCCAAAAAACTTCCTCTTTAGCAATGATGTCATGCAATTGAATGAGAAGTTCATTTTCCTTTTCTCTATAATTATCAATGTACCCCTATTTCTGTATTTTAGCCTGGATATCCTGAATTTTACCTTGAATTTTCGTCTTAGTTCCAAAAATATTCCCAAAGGCATCCTTTTTCCATCTCCTCAAATTAAATTTCACTTCTTTAATTTTTTAGCAATCTTGAACATAGTTGTGCTAGTAATATCAATATTCCACCATCTACTGATTTCCTCAAAGATTCAAGGATGAGATAGCCAAAAAATTTCAAATTTGAAAGGGGAGTTCTTGTTCACCTCAGTAGGATCCACCATTAAACAAATGGGAAAATGATCAGATCCAACCCTTGATAAAGCTCTCAAAGCACAAAAATAGTCTATAAACCATTGACCAGAAACAAGGGCCCTATTGAGTCTCACTTGGATCAAGTCAGGTCCTAACCTCCTATTAGTGCAGGTATAAGAAGCACCTTGCAGGTCAAGGTCTATCAAGGCATTACTGTTAATGAAGTCAGAGAGACCTAAAATACTATCCCAGTTAATTTGAGAACCCCCAAATTTTTCATCATTCAGGAGAGGAGTATTGAAGTATCCCATGACCACCGAGTGCTCATTAGCAAAACATTTTTGAAAACCAAACAACTCACACCAAAAGGAATTTCTAGCATTCTTACAATTCGGGGCATATATATTGGATTGAATCTAGTAAAAATTTTCTCTTATGTGGGTAAATCTGGTGGCCACTAAATTACCATTCTCCATTAAGGGTTCACCTTTAATAAACAACTTGTTCCAAAAAGTAACAATTCCCCCTGAAGCACCCACATAACTATTTCCGTGAGCCCCACAACTCTGAAAATTTTTAAAGCATTCTACTTTATCTTTAGGTATTTTTGTTTCTTGAACAAGAAGAATATCAGGTTTGTGGTCCCTAACAAAATTTTGCAAAACATCCTTTTTATGATGGCTATTCAGCCCTCTTATATTCCATGACATGATTTTCATTTCTTACTTGGGGATTAAAGTATCTTCGGGATGGTA
>CM021106.1:97885657-97931158 GCA_007115665.2 Sequoiadendron giganteum
ATAGTTGTTAGAACACATAAACTTATAACTTGCTCAAATCTTCATGCGCACCTCTGAAACTTTCAAAGTAGAAACTAGATAGGCTTGAGAACAAACCCTTTAATCCACAACATCTATTTATCAACATACTGAACTTTCTACCATACCGATCTTCACTGATTCATAGACAACCTATAACATATTTTATTACAATTTTCTCAATATCCTTGACATATACAGTCTTAAAGACATTAATTCTAATAGTGTTGACATCAATGACAACCACATTTCAGTAATACAACCACAACATCCAACATATGTCAAACTTTCCTATTTTCATATATTAATAGTACATTAGCCTATTTTTTGACTCATCAAGGCCTTAAGTACTTGCATCGAACTCATATTTCAACAGATATTCATATTAGTATTTAAAAAAAGTGATAGTCCTAGTCTAGATACTACTAATTTTTATTTGCACCCTAAGCCAATCACAAGATGAACCTCAATTCTAAAGTTTCGGTCCATTGGGAATGAATAAATGAAGAAAATCACTAATAAATTTGAAGTTCCCACTGCTTTAGATCAACAATGTCAACATTGCATACATGAATTTTGATTTGAAACTTGAACTCAAATTCCATGTAACTCAAATGTAAAATCTTGATTCATTATTTATATATAAATCCATATACCTTCCAAGTAAATAATTACCTATGTGGTTTTTGTTAAGTCCAAATGGTTCCCTCTCCTCTCTTGTTTGCCCTTGCTTCATAATGAACTACTCCATATTTTGAACGAATAAAAAAATTAATGTGCAAACAAATTTAATGTGGGGTGTGTGGATTTAGATGCTATGTGTGGGATTCTAATATGGGAAAAAATTATATCAGGAAAGGTTATGAGAACATAATCTTTCAAAAATGAAAATATGAAAATGGTAGGGAATGGGAATGAAATCCCTCGAAAACCAAAATGTGGAAATTGTAGGGAATGGGAACAGTTGAGTTAAGGGGGACCCATAGAGTTTTCCACCTAAGAAAAGGTTTGGAGATTTTAATTTGAATGTAATATCTTAGATTTTATTTTTAAATTTGGTTTGGGGATTAATTGACCAAAATTTATCAACTCTATTCAAATCTTAGAAGCTATGGATGAGGTTCATTCTATTAATTTTCAACTGTAAAGTGAAGATCCCAAGCATAATTTTGTGAAATTTTTTCAATTACAAAGTCAAGTCACAAACTTCAATGTAACTGAATAGCATTCAATTTGAAATACTACAAAAATATAAAAATTATCAATGGAAGATGACAATTTAATTACATCTTAACTAATGATTTAAAAATGTGAAAATATAAACATAGCCTAAAATCATTCCAAATTTTATTGAAGATCATTTTTATACCTTCATAGTTTTCCCCAATCAAATATTCATCTTAACCATGGCATAAATCATCTAGGGAATATAACAATTCACTTGTGTAATAATTAATGATTTAAAAGTGTGCATAAATGAACACAACCTCAAAGAACTTCAAACTGTATTGAAGGTCATTGAATACCCTCATAGTCTCTACGCCAGTCGTATCTTCATCCTGATCATGGATAGTGTAACATAAGAAATGATGAATTTAACTTTTCATTATAGGTTTTTAAGATAAGATCTCTTTCACTTTTGATTTTTTTCTACTTTGGATAAGAGTGGTCAAAGGTAAATAAAACTTTGATTAGGTATTTTGTAAGATTTTTCATCATAGATGTGTTTTGAAGTAATACATATTCATAAGAGGATAATGGAAATGGATAACTATTATAGCATCAAAAATTATCACCTTTGACAATTTCACATTAGGTTTGGCTCCCCATTATGTGCTTGGACCTAATTATGCATTTAATTATGTATTTTATGAATATCTTCAAAAACTTAAAATATGGGATTGAAAATAAGCATTTAAAATTTTCTTTCAATGTTTAAGGCCTCGATAAGGGTGGTTCTATACTAGGGTTCCTAGTACCATTCTCCAACCCTTTTTGGCCCCAATTTGAATATGTCAATGTTAGTATTTTATTATTTAGGAATCTGAATGTATTTGTTGGCTATCGGTATTTAATTTTTTGGAAAATAGAAGAATTGAATATAGATACAAATCATTTCCATCATGTTAATCCTAGCATGTGTGAGAAAGAAATTGAGCATCATAAAAGTAATCAAGAGAATTCAAGGTCAAAATTATCAAGATTATTGCAACATTTGTTTCAATCAAGCATCATGTTAGCATGCATCATGTTTTTCTGTAAGTTTATTCAAATTTGTTTGTCCATTTGTTTTGTGAGTACTAAAACTTGTAGGACTTCAAACCAAGAATCAATTTATCCTTGAAGGTGATGAGTACATGAGTGGTGATTTGTAGAAATTTATCAATTTATCACTTTTTTATCATTTAGCCTCTACCCGACTAAGGGTGAGCTATCTTTTTACATCATCATAGCCATTGTGGAGGTAGAAATACCAAAATGGGGTTTGACTTAGGCAAGCAACTATATGGAACAATCCTTTCCACTCTTTCATGTGTGCAGGTTTCTATATCTGAGGCATATTGGAGGAAGATTAAATACTATTTTCTCATTCATGCATTTAAACCCTATAATTTGTCAAATCAAGGAAAGTATATTTTATCACCAACATACAAAGTTATGATAGTGACCCCGAGAGAAGAACTTGTAGATCAGAAATAATAGCAGCATGAAGTTGGATATTTAGTAGAATTCATCTAGTATAGGGAACCTATCACCTCTATCCAGTTATTTTGGGCCCAAATTTATATGTTAGGTTCTTCTATGTTTGCCTTCTAATTTTTTTGGAATGTGTTTTTGTCTATCTGTTCTTTGTTTCTTATAAATCTCAATAGTTTACTTGTTTTTCATTAGTAACCTAGGAAAAACATTGCATCATATAACTTGGTCAATTAAAATTCAATTAATCACAACACATCATCTCCCCACAAGGATTAAAACCTTGATCCACCATTCTAGATATTTAGTTGAGGTTTGATCCAAGTGGATATTGAGATCATTTTTAATCCTTAAATGTCCCTAATTGGAAGAAGTGTGATTCGTGATCTAGATCCCTTTTTCCAATCAAACACATAAAAATTATATAAATGAATTTTAGGCCTCAATAGTTCTAAGAAAATAGTCAATACCGAGTCACCCAAGAATGCACAAGTTCAACTAGGAAATATTGTAGCATGTCAAATTAAAAGTATGTGTCTTTCATGTAATTCTTGAAGATGGTTTCTATAGTAACTAAAATATGAGGTAATATTTGTAGAGACAAGTCTAGAGATAAGTCCTTTCAAATTTGAAAAAATATGGATGTAAGATGCAAATTTTTTTGAGCTAGTATCAGGCTAGTGGCAAGAAATTTCTTGTGATGGAACCAAAATATTTTGTCTATCAAAAAAACTAAAATATGTGAAGAGGAAGCTAAAAGAATGGAACAAAAATAATTTCAAGAACATCTTCAAAAACAAGTTGGAACTATAGAAGGAGATTCATATCCTTAATGAGGAAGCCATGAGAGAGGGGATGAACAAATCCAAATATATGGAGGAGAATGACTTGTTGAGAAAATATTCATATATTTTAGCCAAGGAGGAAATTTTTTGGAGACATTATTCAAGAGAACTGTGGTTAAAGGAACGAGATAGGAATTCTAAATACTTTCATAACACCACAAAATTAGGAGGCAATAGAATAAGATCAATCAATTAAAGTTGGCTAATGGGCCAATCATTGAGGATCTAGGAACAATCAAGCAAGAGGTTATAACATATTTTTAGAATCTACTCAATAATTGGGAAGGATAAAATATCATTCACTAAAACCTATGTTTTTAAATCATCCCAAAATTAGTAATAGAGGAACAAAACAAGATGTTAATAAAGGCCTTCATAGAGGAAGAGATAAAATTTGTTTTTGAAAAGGAAAAAATAGGTTTTACAGGGACCTGAAACCACAAAGTTAAAACACCAAAAGATAGAGCAAAACAAGTCCAAACAAACAGACAGCTGTCCCAAAAAGGAAACGACAACACAAAGAGACAACAGGGTCCAAAAAAAGGACCGCCAAAAAGCCAGAAACAAACACCACCACACTACTCCAAGGTGTTCATCAACTCCTCGGCCTCCTTTTCAACATCCTTCATATCCTGTAACCCCTGCTTGAGGATTTGAACCATATGTGAAGAAATTGGGGTCTTCCTCTTCATATTAGCCCGGGTGCGAGTCGAAATCCCTTCAACAGCAGATCTGCTGCAACCTCTATCCACATCCAAATCCACGACCAGTGAGCCCTTTTGATTTTTTTTGAGCTTTTCCACCATAGCATTGATGATAATGGTGTTATGCCTGGAAATTTTGTGATTATTCTCCACAGTGGCCCTAATATTTTGGCCAATCTTGGACAAATTACACTCGAGCCTGGTCAATCTTTCCTCCTGCGAAAGCTGTCTTTTCCTTGGTAAGGGGGTTTCCTGTCCCTCATTCTCATTACGACTCCAGCTAATCTTCTACTCCAAATCCATGACTCTGTTGCTGAGATCTCTATTACGGCCTTTCAAATCACAGACTTCCTTCTAGGTCCACTTGAGAACAGTGAAAAGGCCATCCGTACTTTTTTCCGCCACACTCACAATGTCCTCAGTCTTGAGCTTATTCAGGGCAGAATTAATTTCATCCTGATTAGGGGAATCATTAGGGGTATTCCCAAAACCTCCAGATGCAGGGGCACTAGGGGCCGACTCTTTACTGACCATAGGTTTATCAGAAAAATTTCCATAGAATTCCCAGAGTACGAGACTAATTTCGTAACTGAGGTACCTTTAAAACCAGAGACCAAACCCGGGGTAGGGCAGCCAGGAGACGGCTGGGATTAAGACAAGGCGAACGAGGCAAAACCCGGGATAGGGCAATCATGCAAAGGCTGCAGATTAGGACATGAAGGCGGAGCAGAATCCATAAGGTCATTTCGACAAGACAGGGACTGGGAGCAATGGTATTAGGACCAACAGGGGCACAAGCAGGATGGGCCAGGGGGTCGTTCTCCCTGCTACTTTCAGTATCCTCATCATCCAATTCCCCAATATCAACAATTTTAGGCAAAGCAGGTAAATTTTGATAATGCTCATAGATGAGCCTGACAAGACCAGGGTGAATAATAGAAGTCCTCCTAGGGTTTCTTTCAACTTCATCAAGGCAATTCTTCAAAGAAGAGAATAAGTAAAAAGGCAAAGAGATACGAACCTTGTGACGAAATGGTTCAGAATGGCAAAGTGATAACCATACGCCCTGGTGAAGCACCCGTCAACCGTGATATACTCCATTATTACTCTTAAAACTTTCCTCCAGATAGATTTAATGGACTCCACATCAAAGTAGCTATTGGCAACCTTAACCAACTTAACCTTCTCCTTGTCTTTTTTAGGAAATCTTATGACCGCTTCATCAGAGAACCGATGGTCCCGATAAAATTTCACGCCCTCAGTCGAAAGACCAGTAATCTCACCAATTATTTCCTCATTCAGCTTAACATTCCTACCAAACAACACAATCTCACCATTTTTCCAATTTTTGGCAAAATAGTCCAGCATCCTCTCGTCAGTACCATGGAGCTTTTCCAGAAACGGGACTAAACCTCCCTTTTCAATTCTTTCCCAGGCTTTAGCTATGCTCTTGAAAGCTGCTCGGCTCCACACGTTTTCTCTTTCCCCCCATCTTCAAAGCTCTATTATACCACACCCTACAGTTGCTCTGGGTCCCATTTAAGCATATTTTATCAAACACCCAGAAAGCGTACCGGAGACTCTTCTTGAAAAAGAAAATGACGTCGGTCCCATCAAATCTAATGAAATCGACGTACCTAATCTTTATCCTCTTCATCATGATGAAGACAAGCTTCTCTTCCATGCATTGAATCATAATAAATTAGCGCTT
This sequence comes from Sequoiadendron giganteum, assembly GCA_007115665.2. Lineage (NCBI taxonomy): Eukaryota > Viridiplantae > Streptophyta > Pinopsida > Cupressales > Cupressaceae > Sequoiadendron > Sequoiadendron giganteum. Next base: position 97,891,633 of record CM021106.1, read on the forward strand.
TCACCTCAGAATGGAGGTAGTCATTCTTCCTCCACGTGTTTTCCCCGCCCCTCTTAACCCCTTCATTGGCGAAATAATCAGCCACCTTATTGGCTTCTCTGTAGGCATGGGACACTTTCACTTTATCGAATTTACTTAATAAGATTATTGTATCTTCGATCCACTTTTTAATGGTCCACGAGGGAGGGGTAAGCCCAAGAATGCAATTTATTATATTCATTGAATCACCCTCCAACCAAAGACATTTCGTGTTCATCTTGAAAGCTAAGTTAACCGCATGATAAGCCCCTATAGCTTCGCAACATGATTAGTTTGGGTGCCGATGTCCACAGCAAAAGCCGCAATAAAAGCCCCCGAGTTGTCCCTTAAAACACACCCACTGCCAGCTTTCCCAGGGTTGCCTTTAGTAGCACCATCAAAATTGGCTTTCAACCAACCCAAAGGCGGCAAAGACCAACTAGCATTCTCCCTCCCACAAACATCAGGCGTGGGGACATTTAACGCTGCTAATTTAGAATTCCACTTTTCAGCCGTAGCAATATTGAAAGGAGACCAATTAGCTTTATCAACCATTTTTCTTGGGATTAGGATAAATTTTCCTTTATTGCCCTTACGATTTTTTCATGCAAGTCCCCCTCCGACTTCTCTTTTTCCCTAAACACTCTGTTGTTCCTTTCCTTCCAAATATTCCATGACACAAAAGGTAGAACAAAAGACCAGAGCTTTCGCACAAAAGGATTTTTTGAAGGAGCTTTCCATTGCAAGAAAAAGTCTTCGACAGAAGTAGGGGAAACCCAAACAAAATCAAGAAGCTCAAAAATTTTACCCCAAATGTGCGAAACAAAAGGGCAATGAAGAAAAAGATGATTAATAGTCTCAGCATCGTTCTTGCACATGTAGCACCTATTAGGTAATTGAATTCCTCTTTTTCCAAGATTGTCCAAAGTGAGAATCTTATTCTATAGCATTATCCAATAGAAAATATTGATTTTAGGAATTAGGTGATTAATCCAAGCCTTAGCCCAGAAGGGTGGAGGCTCCATCGGACTAGCCAGCATAGAAGTAGCAGAAGAAATTGAAAAAATGCCAGATGGATTGTCTAACCAAACAGCAAGATCATCCACCTGGTGTTGAGCTAGTCTTAGGGCCCTGAAGGCCGATTGAACCAGGCTAAGATCCTGACTGATCGTCTTCAAATCAACCCAACCCCCATTCCTCCAGTAATCTTTAACCAAGACCCCGAATTCCCTTTTACAATCATCCATCCATTTACTAAATTTCTCATCTCTGATTAAAGGATCTTTAAAAAGCCATCTGTCTTCCCAAAACCTAACATAATTTCCTTTTCCAACCGGCCAACCAGTTCCCATTTCCAGCAACTTTCTACCTCTGCTCATATCATTCCAACAAATAGACCCAAGAGGTAAAAAAGAAGAATTTATAACCTCATTAAGAGACTCACAGTTACTAAAATATTTGGCTTTTAAGGTATCTTGCCATTCCCCTCTCAAAGTAAGAGTTCTCCAAAGCTGTTTAGCAAGAAGGGACAAATTCAGCACTTTAATTTTTCTTAAACCTAGGCCCCCTCTCGATTTAGGTCTACAAACCAGATCCCATCCAACGGTGGCATTCTCTTCTTATCCTCCACACTAGACCAGAGAAACCTTTTCTGAATTTTTTCAATGGCCTCAGCATATTTAGCAGGAATTTTAAATAAGCTAAGAGCATACATAGGGAGATTTTGCAAGGACGCCTTTAGAAGTTGGATTTTTCCAGCTTGACTGAGAAGAGCTCCTTTCCACCCCGACAACTTCTTATTGAATTTTTCAACCAAAGAGATCCAAAATGAGTCCAAGGGTATAATGCAAAGAGGCAAACCAAGATAGGTTGACGGAAGGGGCTCAATCCGGCATCCAAGAATCTGAGCAAGTTTAACTTGTTTATGCTCCGGAGCATTGAGGAAGAAAATTGAACTCTTAGCCCTATTAACAACTTGCCCAAAAGTAGATTCATAAAGATTCAGAATTCTTTTGAAAGTCTTAGCTTTAGCCACAATAGATCTTCCCATGAGAATGGTGTCATCAACAAATTGTTGGTGGGAATAGGTTAGAAGAGAAGAGGAAGGTCTTAAACTAGCAAGGGATCTTTGATCAATAAGCTTTTTAATATTTCTTCCCAAACTCTCAGCCAAAATTGTAAACAGAATAGGAGAGATAGGATCTCCCTATCTGAGGCCTTTGGAAGTCTGAAAAAACCTCGAAGGTGACCCGTTCACAATGATAGAAGAAGTAACTGTCGACACTAGCTAGTTCACCATCTGAATGACTCTATTATTAAAACCAAACTTGGCCAGGATTTTAAATAAAAAATTCCACTCAAGCCGATCATAGGCTTTGGAAATGTCCAATTTAAGAATGAACCCTTCAGTCTTCGATACCATTAAAGAATGTAAATTCTCATGAACAGTAATAACAGAGTCTAGAATGTACCTACCTGGCACAAAACCATTCTGTTGCAGAGCAATCATTTGAGGAAGCACATAAATCAATCTTGTAGTTAAGACCTTCGAAATAATTTTATAGATAGAATTACACAGGCTGATTGGCCGAAAAGCTTGAAACTCCGAAGCCCCAGGTTTTTTTGGAATAAGGACCACAAAAGTAGCATTAAGTTCTTTCAAAAGACATCTTGATCCAAAGAATTCCTTGACAACATTCTCAACATCCACCTCAACAATTTCCCAGAACACTTGGAAGAAGAATAAGGGAAAACCATCTGGTCTTGGAGCTTTGTTGCCATCAAAAGAAAAAACAACTTTCCTAATTTTAGCCTTGGAAGGAATAGCAGTGAGCATAGAATTTTCATTGTGACCAATCACCTGGGGTATAGCCTCAATCAAGGAATCTTGAGCTTCAGGAACAATCTCTCCATTACAAGAAAGAAGGTTGCTGAAAAAAAGGATAGCCTATTTCTTAATATTATCTTCCTCCTCAAACCTCGTCCCATTAACATCAATGTAAGTGATTCTATTAGCAGCCCTATGTTTCGAAGCAGACACATGAAAAAATCTGGTGTTCCTATCTCCCTTAGTCAACCAAGACACCCTAGATCTTTGCCGCCAAAAAACTTCCTCTTTAGCAATGATGTCATGCAATTGAATGAGAAGTTCATTTTCCTTTTCTCTGTAATTATCAATGTACCCCCATTTCTGGATTTTAGCTTGGATCTCCTAAATTTTACCCTAAATTTCTGTCTTAGTTCCAAAAATATTCCCAAAGGCATCCTTTTTCCATCTCCTCAAATTAAATTTCACTTCCTTTAATTTTTTAGCAATCCTGAATGTAGCTGTGCCAGTAATATCAATATTCCACCATCTACTAATTTCCTCAAAGATTCGAGGATGAGATAGCCAGAATTTTTTGAATCTGAAAGGGGAGTTCTTTTTCACCTTAGTAGGATCCGCCATTAAACAAATGGGAAAATGATCAAATCCAACCCTTGATAAGGCTCTCAAAGCACAAAAATAGTCTATAAACCATTGACCAAAAACAAGGGCCCTATCAAGTCTCACTTGGATCAGGTTAGGACCTAACATCCTATTAGTCCAGGTATAAGAAGCACCTTGCAGGTCAAGGTCTATCAAGGCATTACTGTTAATGAAGTCGGAGAGACCGAAAATACTATCCCAGTTAATTTGAGAACCCCCAAATTTTTCATCATTCAAGAGAGGAGTATTGAAGTCTCCCATGACCACCCAGTGCTCATTAGCAAAACATTTTCAAAAACTAGACAACTCACACCAAAAGGAATTTCTAGCATTCTTACAATTCGGGGCATATATATTGGATTGAATCTAGCAAAAAATATCTCTTATGTGGGTAAATCTAGTGGCCACTAAATTACCATTCTCCATTAAGGGCTCACCTTTAATAAACAACTTGTTCCAAAAAGTAACAATTCCCCCCGAGGCACCGGTAGAACTATTTCCGTGAGCTCCACAACTCTGAAATTTTTTAAAGCATTCTACTTTATATTTAGGCATTTTTGTTTCTTGAACAAGAAGAATATCAGGTTTGTGGTCCCTAACAAAATTTTGCAAAACATCCTTTTTATGATGGCTATTCAGCCCTCTTATATTCCATGACATGATTTTCATTTCTTACCTGGGGATTGAAGTATCTCCGGGATGGTCATTTGGATCCCATCCGCAATATCTTGAAGGCTGCCTTGTTCCCTTTGCCATTTTTCTGATCTCCTTCCCTGGCAAGGCTTAGTATTCCCACAGTCCACCTTGGCCCTAGTTCTGGTGATCATTCCACTTGAGGTTTCCATCCTCTTTTTTTTTTCCTTCTTTGACCTTGAATGTGAAATAACCTCCTCCCATTCAATCTCATCTTGGCTTTCCAGCTCTCTTCCTGAATTCCCAATCCTTCTCAGGAAACAGCCTCAGATCCCAAGGAAGGGTTTCCATTAAGCCATTCTTGGCTTCTGAAGTATTGACATTAGGTGTTTTCATTTTCACGCTTTGGTTCTCATAAGTTTCCCTCACAACTTCCAAAGTGGCGTTCTCCAGTTCCTGTTCCCCTTTTGAGCAAGGGTTATCAACATGAAAGTGAGAAGGGACAGGTATTCCTATCTCTAGGGACAAGCCCTTAATGGGTATTTCCTCCAGACCAGGTACATTCATACTACCAGCCATCACCAAAGGTGAAGGTGAAACAAAACCCATTTCTTCACCTCTTATTTCAGCCTTCTTCTGAGTATCCTAGGCTCCCTCCACAGAATTAGTTTCTTCCTTTCTATCCACCTGTGGTGAAATCAAGTATTTAGGATCCTTAGGATCTGAAGAGCAAGTGCTATCTAAACCAGGGCAAGCATCCTTTTGCGAACATCTATGGTTCTCCTTCAAATCTTGAGCAGAAGTGTGTCTTTCAAGATTCTCCTTCGCACTGGGACAGAAATTTGCTTCTCCTCCTCAGATTTTTTTCTCCAAACAGTCTTAGGGTTGGCAACTTTCTCCTTTTCACTTTTATTATTAATCGGGCACTTTTTCGCCCAATGCCCAGACTTTCGGCATTTAAAGCAAACAAAGGGTGTGGTCTCGAATTCAATAGCTTGCTTCCAAACCCCCAGCTTGGATTGGATGTCAATCGAAGAAGGGAGATCAACATTTTGAGAAACCCCAACACAGATTCTAGCAAAGACCAAATGCTTTCTAGCCGGTCATTGAGTCAATGGACAAAAGTTCTCCAAAAGAACTAGCAATCCCATTGAAAATATCGTATTCCAATACTCCAAAGGAAGACCAGGCAATCTAGCCCAGACCTGGCACCATTTCAAAGATGGAGTCAGACAGATCAACCCTAGAAGACCACTTCTTCAGGGCCAAGGAAGACTTTCCGATAACCCAGGGGCCACCGCTCCTTACAGCCCTGGAGTCCTCTTTGCAAGTGAACTGAAAGGAAAAAAAGCCTTTAGGGAGCGCCACCATCGAAACCAGTCCACTGGTTTTCCATTTATTCTTAACAAACTCCCTTACAACTTCAATATTAGGTCTAGGACCCAAAAATTTTCCAACCAAAACATTCTCCATCTTTGCAATATTATGGTCTATGATTTCATCCGGCACAGAAATAGAAAACTTTCCAGACCTCGGGTCAGAAATAATATGCACAGGGGGAAAAGATGATTTGTCATTTGGCATAACACCAAACAATGCAGACCATGTCTTACCCTTTTCATCCCCTTTTTCTGACATTTCCATAGCAGCCTTGGATCCTGAAATTCCATCCTTTCCACCTGGGTCCCACTGGACTTTGTAAGATGTCACAAATAGAACTGACTTACTACTCAGAACTTCGAGAGATGTTCCTACATTCACCAGATTCCCTCAGACACATCCTTGGTCAAATTCAAAACCAGACTTCCTTTCCTTCGGCTCTGTTCAGCTCCAAGCTCCTTGCTTATGCAGCTTAACAATTTATTTATTTATTTGTTATGTGCATTAATCTTGTGTATTTCGTATATCAATTTTTTGGTATGAAAGAATTGGTTTCACGATATTTCTTTTATACTGATCATCTCACCTTCTAGATTTAAGAATATTTTGACAATAGTTCAAGAAAAAAATATTTATTTATTTAATTTGTTGTTATGTGCATTTGTCGATGCACATTCCTTTTATCAACTTTTTGGTGTGAAAGAATTAGTTTCTCAATACTTCTTTTATACTGACCATGTAGATTTGAGTTATGTTTTGTCAATTGTTTAAGACAATTTTATTTTGGTAACAATTATAAATTGTATGGGACGCTTAAGAAGAAATGAAAGGCTATATAAAATGGAGATTTAGTAGTACAAGAGGTATTGAAAAAAAAAGATAATAAATGAAAGGTTATATAAAATGAAGATTTATTAGTTTGTACATGAATTTGTGGTAAAATATAATAACAAATCTTAGTTTTTTGTATAAAACAAGACATGGCAATTCATAGAATAATTGGCAAATAAAATAGAATTTCTATCTTTTCATATGTTGAACATAATTTTTACTTTAAAATCATGTCAAATCAAAGTGAATTTGAGAGAGATGTGAGACCAATCTTCTAAAAGAACTATATGCCATGAAAAGGGTTCTAGTTTTAATGGTTTGGAAAAGTCATGTAGATCCAAACATTTTGAGCTCTTGAACAAAACTAGAAAAAATATTTGAGAGACTTCGATTGTCCAAAAAAAAAATCATAGCTCCAAAACTATTGACTAAATGGTGTGAAATCTGAATTACCAAACAAAAATTGATGATTGCAAATGTTGCCATCGATTCAAGGTGAATTACCATTGCCAAATGAAAACATAGCTAGTAAAATCTTTACTATTATTTATAATTTTAGAAAAAATTATCTAAAAACCACTTCCAATCTAACAAGATTTTCAAGAATTGATATATTGTATCAACATAAATGGCCCACATAACCTATTATATTATTAGGAATTATTTGAATTTAATTTCATCTCATGAGAAGAAAAACATGACTTCAAAAATCAGAATCTTCAAGCAGCGAAGTTTGCGTTTTGAATTTCATCTCAATACAAAAGAAAACACAATCAATTTTCCATGTCAAATGACTCAGTCAACATCTCTTGGAGCCCAAGTAGTTGAATAAAGTTTAACACATGCTAACTAGAAGTTTTATGTAGTGAAATGCAACGATGAGATGATAGGCAGAGGGAAGCACAAATGGCACGAATGCAATTTGAGAGAGAGCATGTGCAGATATGTGTGGATGTTATAGCTCATTGAAACAAAATTGATACATACAAGGAGAGATAAAGTGGCCACATTTTATAATCCTTATGGCATGATTAATAACCCTTTTTATGATACATTTACACTAAAACGGTAGGGCACAGATAAAGGTACTAATACATGTAGGTTATGTCAAAAGCATAATAGATTTATCTAAAAGCTTATAATATTATTCATTTGCAATAGGACATACAATTGTCAAATAAGTGTATTTGCATAAGTGATGGACAACCATAACAATAAAGAGAGAATTTCATCCATAGGATTATGTTGATGTAAATGGAAAAGTAGATTGGTAGAAAATTTTTGAACTACATTTTTTTCATTTTGTTTGGGAATCTGACTTTACATGCGATCAAAATATATCTCAAAAGATTACATGTAAAATTTTTGGACACAAGATTTAAAAATAGAGATTGTTGTCTCAATGTAATAAATGCTCAAAAAAACATCTTTAATATTACACTTAATATATAGCCTATGAAACATATGAATCTTGTCTGAATCTTATGTCAGAAACATAGAGATCTGCACATAAGAAATAAAAAATGAAACACAACAAAATGAGGCCTTCTCTCCATCCTACCATATTAGGTCATGGAGCCTCATGGGCTCTCACGAAACCCCCAAGCAAGAACATACATCATCCACCACTCTGGTCAATGGTGAAATCAATGTTGCTTATTACACTTAATATAGAGTCTATGAGGATCTAATTATTTATTTAACCCCTATGACTGATTTTGTAGTCACTATGATTATTCTGAAAGGACATTTATAATATATTACTTCATCAAAATCCCCATTATGGCTGTAGTATGCTCTGCAAGAATAACAACAAAATGTGAAGCTTAGTGCAGTGATCATCTGTTATTGGTAGACAATATCTAAATCAAGGGATATAAAGAGTTCTATAATTTATAATAGATAATATGCAATGCACTTATAATAGAAGGGATGAAATATATAGGCATACCTTGTGCACGTGGCATAATGTAGTATAAAGACAAGAAAATAAGGCTTGCTCTCCACCCTACCATATTGGATCATGGAGTGTCATGTGGTCTCACCAAACCACTGAGCAAAACAATAAATTGTCCACCACTTTGATCAATGGTGAAAGCAATGTTTCGACCCTTGTTAACTTTATACAAGATCTAATGGTGTCAAAACATCCACAAAGGAGGAACTTTTGGCTTGAGTATGGTCTACAAACATGAAAGGATAATGTGAATTTTATGCAATAAATATGTGTCATTGGTAGACAATAAATAAATCGAGAAATATTAAAACTTGTACAATTTATAACAAATAATATGCAATACAGTTGTAATAGAACACAACAATTAAATAAAATGTAGGCATACCTTGTGCACGCAATAGATTGCAGTATGAACACAAAAAAAGGCCTATTTTCCACCCTACCATATTAGCTCATGGAGCCTCATGGTCTCTCACCAAACCCCTGAGAAAAAAATTCAATTCTCCACCACTTTGATCAATGGTGAAAGTAATGCTTTGGCACTTGAGAAAATTGGTTGTGTTCAAATCAATGCTATACATTTTTTAATAAATCGGCATACAGTTGTGAAATAAGAGATGGAATAAAAGATATATAGCCTTACATTGTATACAAATAGAATTTAGGTGAAGGCCATACACCATGCAAACTTGCAATTGTAAAGCTATTTAGCATTTTGGAGATCTATACACCTTGTATATAAATTGAATGTAGTTGCAATCCAAAATGGTTTAACTTAGATATAGATACACACTATAAGGAAAATGTGAACTTTAGTGAGGCAAACATGTTTCATTGGTAACTAATATCTAAATTACAAAATTTAAACAGTTTTATAATCTATAAGGAAAAAATATGCAATGCCACGATTACATCTTACATATAAAAAATGATAAGAAAGTGAATTTAGAAATGGTGGAAATTCTATATGCATGGAAATGAAGAGGGAAAGAGAAGTAGTACAATTACAGTTAAGAATACCAACATTACATGATGATGGAAATGAACACAATTTTTGGAGACGATCCTTTTGTTTGATTCATAGTTCATTGTAATTGTTGGTATGTATCTTGTAGTATCTAGCAAAAAAGAAAGGCGGATCTACACATAGAAAGAACATACATCGTCCATCACTCTAATGAATGGTGAAATCAATGTTCCTTATTACAGTTAATATATAGTCTATCATTCAAATAACTCCTTTTTGAGGCTAAAATAAATAATAAAATAAAATGAAACACAACAAAAGAAAGTCTACTCTCCACCCTACCATATTGGGTGATGAACAATCATACACTATTACACATATATATCCATAAGCTGTCTTCAAAGATATGAATCTTGTCTGCATCTAATGTCAGAAATACATAGATGTGCACATAGGAAATATAAAACAAAGCACAACAAAATGACACTTGCTCTCAATCATGCCTATACATCGATGCGGATTTTGTTTTCCAAGTAAGGGAGATGTACCAATCTCCTCCTCCCATTGAATAACCATCACCTCCATGCTCACTCCACCTCCCAAAAAAAAAAATCACTACTATCCATTAAAAAACTTTATTTTATCAAATAAAAAATTGCAACAACACCAATGGTTGCTCATAACACAATGTGTAACTGACCAATCATAATAGACAACTAAAAATGCCTTTGCATTTATAAAAAAAAGTCAACTTGCACATAAAAAGGCTCATTTACAATTAATATAAAACTTTTATTGTTACCAACACCCCCACTTGCAAATTTTTATCCCTCATTACATATTATCTTAACAACTACACATGCACACTTAATGGTGATTTACATGACATAATCACAATCTCCTATTAATTCTACAGGATTTGAAATGAAAAGTATTCCACACACTCCCTGACAGATACATGTATTTACTTCATTTCCTATAGGTAGCTACATAGTTAAATACTGGTGTAAAGCTCCCCAAATAAACATAAAATCCAAATATAATGCAGAATTAAGTCATATCATCCTTAAAAACCTATGTAACTAGATGGTACAAATTCAAATGTTCAAACAAATTCAAATTTGAAACACAACAACCAAATTGAATGCATTCAATTGTCAGATTCAAATTCCTAAATAAGAAGGGGAAAGCAACCAGTGTCATTCACAATTGTTATTTATGCAATGTATTTTTACTTTGCTTTATAAGTAAATGAAAGGTATTTTTTGGTGGCCGGGTTTTCCTTATAAACCGCATTTATATATCCAATAATTTGTGTTCATTTTTTGTTTTTGGTCATTTCTCAGGGTTTATATTTGTCATTTTTTTTTTGCATATATGTGTATTTATATTAGTTTATTTTTTTTCATTTCTCAAGGTTTGGTCATTTCTCAAGGATTATTTATATGTATATACGTGTATATATATTTGTGTATATATACATGTATATATATATGTCTGTATATATGCATTTAATATATGTGTATATATGTGTATTATGTATTAAAAAACATTTGCACAAATATATATATATACACATACATACATATACATACATATAAATACATATATACATCTATATATATACAATAATACATACGAAATCACACATATATATGCATATATAACTTTTTTTTCGTTTTACCTCTGTTTAAATACATATCATTTGGTTGTCCAATACAATAAACTATCATTTGTTTACTATGAAATGTGTTACTATTTTTCTACTTTCCATTGCACATGAAGCGGGCTTGTACCATTTTTTGCATTTTGAAAGGATAGACAAAAGATACACACATATATATCGATTTGTTCAATGAATAAAAGAAAAGAAACACAAAATTTGTAAATTATTGTGTACAATGTTATATATATATATAACTAACATTGTACATATTCATTTGTAAATTCAATAAGTTGTGTTTTATATACATTATACACATTCATTTATAAATTCAATAAGTTGTGTATACATACATACATATATATGTATACACACACACACACACACACATATATATATACAAACACATGTGTGTATACATACATACATACATACATTTATGTATGTATGTACATGTATAGACATATATATGTATGTACATACATACATACATACATATATGTATATATATATATATATATATATATATATATATATATATGTATACACACACACACACACACACACACACACACACACACATATATATATACAAACACATGTGTGTATACATACATATATAATTCAATTGCATTATAAACCACACATACATTTTGATGACATAATAAGAATCAAGAGTACCATTGTTTGCATTTTGAAAGGAGAATGATGTTTGCCGTTAGTTCACAACATGGACACACAACTTACTGAATTTGTAAATGAATATGTACAATGTGGGAGAAAAACCAACACCATGACCCGACAAAATCAAACGACACATGGCGAGAAGGCATGGAAGATGAATGATTTATTTCATAAACAAGTAGGAAAAAAAATTCAATCATCAAATAAACCCTTCACGGGTGGTGAAAGATGTAGAAGAAAATGATTAACTAGTACCATTGTTTGCATTTTGAAAGGATAGACAAAATATACATACATATATATCAATTTGTTGAATGAACAAGAGAAAAGAGACACAGAATTTGTAAATTATTGTGTATAATGCTATATATATATATATATAACTAACATTGTACACATTCATTTGTAAATTCAATAAGTTGTGTTATATATACGTTATACACATTCATTTACAAATTCAATAAGTTGTGTGTTATATATATAACAAACATTGTACACGTTCATTTACAAATTTAATAAGATGCAAAAGAAAATGATTAACTAGTACCATTATTTTCATTTTGAAAGAATAGGCAAAGGATACACACAAATATATATAAAACATTGTACACATTCATTTAAAAATTCAATAAGCTCTATGTTTAATAATTAGAGAACTACAAATTGCATACAATGATGAGATTTTCAATTTACAAAATTGCTGCAAAACTTAGGAGAATTTGATTTGCAAATCTTATATAGAAAGTTTAGATGTTTGTAAATTGCCCTTTTCTCTACAAAATGGGCAAGTGTTTACTGTGTACAGGCTTAAGATAAACATTTTTCCCCAGCATGTTATCCACCATTTTTAGGTGTAACACTTAAGGTTGTGAGAATATCTTTCATAGTCATACATAATATATATAACTAACATTGTACACATTCATTTACAAATTGAACTCAATGATTTTTGAATTTCTAAATGGGGTTTGTATCAAAAAACCTGTCTCCCAAAAAGACCTTGATTTACTTATAAAGTAAAAATACACTGATTAAATGTTAAATGCACAACTCATGAAAATAACTATAAGTAGAATGTACATATAAGACACATATGTACAGTAAATGAAAGAAGTTGTGTTGTATTCAACAATGATAGGATATTAATTTTAATAGAGGTAGATCAATTACAAACTTGGGTTTTCAAAAATGTGCACAAAAAAGTAACCAAGGGTTTCATAATAATAATTCCTCACCAACAGGAATACAGAAGAGCATTTTTAGATAGATGTCAAATATTACAAGCAAGGGTTTCATGAGATTAATTCCTTAAGCACACGAATTTTGAAAAAAAAAAAGAAAGGGTTTTCACATAAATGACATATTTTTAATGGGCTTTTTTGATTTATGCCCATAGTCACATGGGTTTTTTATAAAAAGGTCGAAGCAAACAAAAAAATCTTATTTTGTAGATATTTTGTCAAACCCACAAAATTTATCATCATTTCTAGAGACAAAATCATGAAATAATCAACTTTACCAAGCCGTGAGCACACGCACAAAATGGGGAGAGGAAATTATCATTCAACCCCAAAAAAACCTGTGGGAAAAGACCAGCACCATGAGCCGACAAAATCGAACAACACATGGTGAAAATGTGTTGAAAAGGAATGATTTATTTCATAAACAAGTAGTAATAATTTTCCAATCATCTAATAAACCCTTCACAGGTCATGAAAGATGTAGAATAAAATGATTAACCAGTACCATTGTTTGCATATTGAAAGGAGAATGATGTTTTTTGTTACCTCAATGTGTGCATGTAAGCAGGAGGTGTGGAGAGCGTTGACGGTTGGAGAAGCGTCCATCACCATGAGAACCTTCTAAAGAGAGTGCATGATAAAATGAGGGAAAATAATGGGATACCCTAAAAAATCACATTCATATGCATTAATCGGACCCCTAATGAAGTTTAATTGGGGTGTAATGTGTTTTGTGTCTAGTGCTAATATTTTGCACTTAATTTGTAGGAGTAATTTTTAATGGGTGCCAAATTAATTTTATAAGGTGCTAACATGAATTAGACCCATTGAGTTTTGAGAGGATATGAATGATAAAATAGTTTTAATTGCATGATAATAGTGACACAATTAGGTGTTTTAAAAAAAATAAAAATTGGTGGTTATAGTGAGCGGATACTGGGACATTAGGTGGTGACGAGTGGACAACACCTCTAAAAGGTGACTTTTTGACCATCGCGCGCATATCGAACTCAACCACATTCGACTGAATTCACCACAAGCCAAAACCTTTGTTATAAACACTTAACTCGTGAGCAGAAAAAACTCATAAAATTGTGTCAATCCGACGTATGGTTTGAATTCTACAGTTGCAAGAAGTTAGCCTTGGTAGATACTGGGTCTTCTCCCCTAGGTATACAAGCATTGCATGCAGTGGATGCATTTGTAGGGGTTTGTTTCTTGGATATATATAGACATAGGAACAATTTGTGGAAATGTATGTATGGGGAATTAAATATAGACAACAGGTAGGTGATGGGCAATAAAAGGTCACATGACAACTAAAAGGGACGATCGACATTACAATAAACAAGGATGTGAGGACCAAATATTCAGCTTTGACATTATTGATAGTGAGCATGCAGAAATACAAATCACTTGTTTTGTATTTTTTTGCATGGGAGATGGTTGGTAAAGCAATAAAAAAGTATTTGTGATGATAGCTTTGATCAGAGTCATGGAAAATGGATTTCCCATGTGTACAAATATGTATGTATTCTATCATAGATACAAAGCACATTGATACATACTGATCCTTATGTTTATTTTGTTGGGACATTCTTGCAATGATAAGTTGTATTTTAACTGTTATAAGGAACATTGATGCAACCATTGACCACAGTGATGAACAATGCAATGTGCAGGTTTAGATGCATGTCATAGAAGATGCAAACAACGTTGATACATAATAGCACATTTTTGGAATGATAAGCTATATTTTTAGTGTTATATGGAATATTGATGCCACCATTGTTCGCAGTGGTGGATAATGTATTTCCCCTATTTACATATATGTATGTATGTCATCGAAGATGCAGACACCATTGATACATACTGATCCCTATGTTTACTTTATGTGACATTCGTGAAATGATAAATTATATTTTTAAGTGTTATATACAAGATTCATGCTTGGAAGAAATGGGCAAATAATTATCACAATTGACACTTTTGTAGTGGTTTTGCAACCATCACCCCATACAAAGAACACAAAATAAAATCCAACCACCTTCACTTAAATTCCATAATGGCTAATCGTAGTTGAACCTTAACAGAAGCTTGTCCTCGTCGCAGTTGAGCACTATGTTTCCCAAGGTTTGAAATAACAGGTGCTACTTACAAGTGGTTGGCTATTTTGGAAGAACATAGACTACAATATGATTGAACTTTGGTCGGGATTTTCATTAGCCTTCCTAGTTTTTAAGCCTTTCAGTAGCAGGGGAAAAGGTGGCGAGTGGTTATTGTTTTCTAGATTAAAAGCATTTTTTGTGTCGATAGAGAGGGCGAGTGAAATGGCATCAACATTAATTGTTGCATGGTTTCCATGTAGTGGTGATGGTTGTAAATAACACATGCATTTTAAAGCCTTGGAAAACATAGAGAATTTCTACGCACATCACAAATGAAACAAAATCACAAAGGTTTTTTTTGATATGCACTTCTTCTCGCTTGCTTCAAACACACCTCTTCCCGCTAGCTTTGTTGCAAGAAGCGAGAAAAAAAAATTGTAAGAAAAACTTTTTCTTTTGCTTTTGCAACCATTGCCCCATGCAAGAAACACAAAATAGCCTCCAACCACCTTCACAAAAGTTGGAAAATGTGTGATTGAACTTGCACCCTCACAAAAGCTTACCCTCCTTGTTGATGGCTCTGATAGTAGGCATATCAACTGAACAAGACCCAATAATACCTTATCAAAAATTTCATAGACATTCGCTATGTTTCCCAAGGTTTTAAACATATGTGGCTACATGTAATTTGACACATGTTGTTGATCATGTTCCCCACTTTTTTTGTAAAAAGATCTTTAAAATCCTAAGCCCGAGACAATTACTTCACACAAGAACAAGTAACACATGTTCTAGTTGATAAAAGCAATTTTAATAAATGCACGATGCAGGTCTCGAATAGAAAAATTTTAACTGTCAATTGAATCATATGTAGCCATTCTTTTGTTATATGTCACGAAAATTATCGATGAATAGAGATAGGGCTACATGAAGGCAAGTAGCAATTAATTTTTGTGGAGAAGTTTCAGTATAGAGCTACAAAAAAAAGGAAACTACCTTATGAAAAGAATAAAAATAGGAAGGACTATATATGAATATTCTCTACATCTGAGCTCACATACATACATATTTGCACATAGGGATGAATATTGGGTGTGACGTGGAAAAGATGGAAAAAAATTATCTTTGCGGGTTTTCCCATGTGGTTGACTATTGGTACAAATATTGTTTCATTTATGGCTTTAATTTTATGGTGATGGTTGTAATTCTCTAGCTTAGGCTATATTGTATCATTTATTGCCATTTTTTTGTGTGTATGGTTGAAAAAAATTTAATATCACTTTATTTTGTGTGGATTTTTTCATCTGGGTTACTGTTGAAACCAACATTGTTTCATTTATGGTTTGTGTTTTGTGGTGAAGGTTTTGATTCAATTTGTTACTATGAGCTAAATTTTATAAGTAGACAACACACATATATAGTTGTATGTGGACCAGTCAATATAGAAATCACAATGGGAGAAAAGAAAATAAACATCAGTTGGCATGGGTTGAGAGATTAACATCACTCGGCACAGGTGGGCATGGAATTATCACTCATATGCATCTGATTTCACATACCTACACAGCTACACCTAGGGATGAATGTTGTCTATGGCTAAATTCACAAATATACATATCTACACATAGGGAAAGTAAAATGGAACAAAAGAAAGAAGGCCTACTCTCCACCCTACCATATTGGGTCATGGAGCTTGATAGGCTCTCACGAAACCCCCAAGCGAGAACATACACTACCCACCACTATGATAAATGGTGATATCAATGTTTCTTACTAGGCCTAATATAAACCGTATTATTTTAAGAATTCCCTTTTGAGGAGGAAACAAATAACAACTATCTTCTGAAAATAATAAACATAGGGAGCATTATATGTTGTCTACATCTAATTTGACATACATACATATTTTCACACAAGAAAAAGAAAATGAAAAAAAATAGAAGAAGCACATACTCTTTTTGTGGAAATATATTTCAAAGCAACAAATTCCTATATATGCATCAAATGCATCCAATAGATAAAGATGCAGGTGGAAAAAAAAATGTACACCGATATATATGTATGTAGAGGAAAATGCAAATATATATACATTGTTGATTGCTTCCCAGCAGCTTTAAAACTAGGAAGGATGATAAAAAATCCATCCAAAGTTCACACATATAGCCTATTGGATAAAAGTTTCCATATAGAGGCAATCATTGTAAAGCAATAAATATTATTTCATTTATGGTTTTCGTATACACGCAATGGTTGCAAAGCAATAAAATAGACCAATAACAACATTGTTTCATATATGCTTTCCATATAGTGCCAATGGCCATAATAATATTTAGAGTTCTAAAGTTAGCAAAGCAATCGAATAGTTTATGTTATTTTCCATAAGGCATTGTTGACTCTTGTTCTATAGCTTTAGGTACTACTATGAATATTGTGGGCCACCACAGTGATGAGTTTTTTTTCAAACAACATAAATACATATGCACACCCAAAGTTGTCAATACATATGAAATAATTATACATAAGTTTAAATGCACGTATATGTGTATGTTGGCTGGGCAGAGGAAACAAACATCACTTGGTACAACTTGTCACGAAAACATTGTTTAATGTATGGGTTGCATATATTGGCATTGGTTACAATGATACCTTTCATTTACAACTTACCAAAGTAATTGAGGATTTTATGCTATTTTCAATAAGGCATTGTTTAGTGTTGGGCTATAGATTGAGTTGCATAACATGCACAACAAACATTATAGCCAAGAACCATATGATATCCATATGCAACATGAAATTATGATCATACATGGGAAAGTAGTAAGGTGAAAATTTAAGAAGCATTAGATGCATATATAGACATACACACTCACACATACAAATACATCACAGACACATATATCTACACAAAACTCTATCAAGATATTGTATGCACCGAGAACATTCAAAACAAGATCAGAATGAGAGAAATCAAATGAAAAAATTTCTATTGCAGCTTGTATTTTAATCTTGTGCAATGAAATAATTTAATAAGCTAGATCGAAGAAAATAACAAAAGAATTACAAAGGCCATAGAGAATAGTCATCATTAAACATCACATAGAAAATATTATAACAAAAAAAAGGTTTATGCAGCTCCAAGAAAATGTAAGATAACCATATGTGACATGCTTTTATGAATGCAAAGGAAAGACAACAATTAATAGCCATACATTCAAGGGAGGTAACATTATAGCTAAGAACAATTATGGAGAGATAAGCCTATATGGCAATTGAAATAGACAAGAAAAAAATAACTATATTGATATTAAAAAAAGTCATAGATACCTATAAATATTGAAGTTTGCATGCATATATGCATACACATCCATTATAGGAACATATATCTACACACATATATATCAAAATGTTGTATGCACTCATAAATTTGAATTACATGCATATTTATTTATGTATATGCATACGTAAATGTATACATGCATACAACCATGTCCACAAGTATATATAAGAACAACTATAAATACTAATACATGTATTAGATAGGATGACATAACTATATAACTAAACAACATAAAATAAAATGAGGAACATACACTTAAACTAGAACAAAAATATAAGCAACATAAACAATATAGAAGAGAACAAGTGTATCTTTTCTTGTTAAACATTATAAGTCAAACTTCATTGTGTTTTGAATATATAACTAGTTAAACAAGCAACAAAGCAACAATAGGAGAAAGGAAAAGTCTTCTGACATGACAAGCACTGCAAAGAAAGAAAAGGAAATAGATGTCTAGTCAACAAAAAATGTAACTAATATTCAAAGTCACAATTAGGTATGGTTGTTTGGAATTCAAGGAAGTATGACAACTATCTCTAGAGACTCTTGAATGGTAGGACAAATTGCAGACAAATCTAACAGCAACAACTTGCACTCAACTTAAAATTTAATTCTTGTAACTTTGACTATTGTTTTTCTAAGCCTTGTTTTTGAATTATAGGTCTGAGTTTTAATAAGAACAGTGAAAATCAATGAGGTGTAGGTGACATGATTGATAAAATACTCAATAGTCATTTTAGTAGAAGACTCATATTGCAACATGCAAATCTCTTTTGTTGACATATACAATAAGCTTGTTGCAGCCTCAACAAAAGTAGTAGCCTAAATCTTGCCTGTATGGTCTTCCATCTTCAGCTACAATAAATATTGAAAGTCACAATCAACTATTATTATCTAGAATTTAGGGCAGAACCATGTATTTTGGGTGGACTCTTCACACTTTTTCTTGCATTGTCTTCCATTGGCCTACAAGGGACATGCAGTGTAACATAATGGATCAATTTTTATATATTTTACTATTTCCTTGAGAGTAGCCTACAAATTTTATGGCAAGCTAAGGCAGTTATCCAAGATATATCAAATAGTGACTCTCCCATTTGCCAAAGCAACCTTTTGAGGGACTGTCTGGGTGGGCTCAATGACAAGTGGCTCAATATGTCCTCATTGGGTCAAGGGTTGTGCTTCTTGTTTGTCATGATCTATGTATAGAAGACTCCCTGTGGTTGTGTTGAGAATCGTTCCATTGAAATACCCAACACGCACATTTTTAACAGCAAGGATGCCACATCTCTAATTTTGGTGATGCCTAATTTTTCTTTATGTGGTTTTTGCTTTATTACTAAATGTATGTGTGTGTGGTAGATTAAATGATAATTAATGTGGAGTTACATTTCATGAAAATTTGTAATGAATGAAATATTGTCTTATTTTTAAAATGATGCAAAATGGAAAAGTGATATTCAAAATTAATGTATTATGATCTTATGAGTTAAGTTGATTTGATTCTATCCAAATACTAATCTCATTTTGGTTGCTTGAGTGTACTTCAGTGGCAGGTGGTCAAAGACCAAGGGTGTGGCTAAGGTAGGGGAGATTAGCTTCTTGGCAGGGTAAAGCAGGAAAGATTCTCTCGATCACACACAAAACACTTAATGTCATATAGATGCATTTAGCATGTGACTTGGATGACTATTTTATTATTGGAAAATTTAAATGGTTATTCTTATATTCATATATGCAATTAAAATAATAGAAAAATTAATTCTAGTCTAATTAAATATTTATATATGCAATTGAACGTTGAGTGGTGTTATTTAAAGTAATTGTTAGATTGCAATTAATGCCACTTTCCATGCTCATGTCTTAATATGTGATCACAAATAAATAGCTTATGTGAATATTTATTTTTTTGAAAAATGTTGTAAAGTAAATAAAATAGGAATAACAATTAAATTGGGAAAAAAATTGAGTAGAAAATAAATTTTATTTTTAATTCTCCAATTTCAAGATTAGGTCTCGAGAAATGAGAAGAAATCTTTAAAATGAGAAATAGATTAATGAGAAGGCATAAATTTATTTTACAATCTTTTGGTTTTGGGCTCTACAATAACTGGGAAATATGGGGGCAAGAAAGGGGTTTTCATTTAATCTATAGCTTCACAAAATAAAATAAAGAGATGAAAGGGAAAGAGGATATAGGAAGAACTGGGGAGAAAAGGAGATCCTATAGTTGGGGGTTTCAACAGTCAAACACAAGGGAAAGTGTACTCCATGTTTTAATCTATTCCCCAATGCATCTAAATTTTGATTGTAACTTGGAAGCATTCACTATAAAATATTTAAAAAAATCTCTTGAATTTCATTTGTTCTTGTTCTCTAGAAATGGGGTACTTGCTATATGAAATTCATGGTTTTAGCTATTCAATCTATTCTTTCTCTCCCTTCTTGTTGTGTAAAATTATATATATATTTATATATTTGAAAATATATAAATATATCTAGTTTTATACCTAGTTGAATTCCCAACTTATGTAAAATTTCAAGACTGGAAATGAATTCTAGATTATGTGAGGGGAATAAATAAATATATATATATCCTCATATTTATATGCACATATATTTAAATTGTATATATATATGAAAATACATATATATAAATATTATTATGGCTGATTTTGTTTTCTTTCAAAATTCCATATTGAAGCGTAATCAAAGATTGAATGTTAAGATTTTATTTTTTTTATTTTAAAGAATGATAAATAGTAGGGGAGGCTGCCCACAGCCAGTGCCCCCCCATAGGGGAGGCTACATTGTGGAGGCGGTGCCTCCCCATAGGCTACAACCTATGGGGAGGGTGCTACCCCCATAGGGAATGCCCCCCATGGGGGCCGCAGCTATGGAAGCCAATCCCCATTCTCCTTTACCTTACCTTTGAGCGTTGAGTGGATAATTCGGCCTTCTTTGTATTTTCTTGTCTTTTTAAATTAATACGAAATCAATGGTTATATTGATATATATAAATATAAATATATATGTATATACCTTTGTGTTTGTTTAGCCCAGCATTACTACGTACATTTCTGAAAAATATATCTAGTTCTATTATTTATATTTAAATATATATAAATATATATAAATATATGTATATATATGTACATAACAATATATACATATACATATTTATTTATTTATTTAAGTATACATTTATATTCTTCTGTTGTATATAAATATATCTTTTTATGTGGTATATAAATTCACCTTTCTGAGCAGTAATAAGTGTAGGTATGCAACATTAAACTAAGTATAAATATATAAGTATATATATATAAGTTTGTGGTAAAAATACTCCCTCAAAACATTTTTTTATGTATTAATTTCTCTGAATTTTAGTATTCTTTTATACATACATGGTTGTACAGGTTTGTATATTGGTTCAACTGAATAATATAAATTTTATATTCTTCCTTAAATGCAATTATATAAACAATTATGAATACTTTATGTATAGAATTAAGAACATTATATGAAAATTAGGGATGGATAAAGTCTAAATAGAAAGACCTAACGTCTTTCCTTGAATGATATATCTTTGTATCCATTTTCTCTTTTCACTAAAATCTAAATAAGTATGCTATCATTTATACTCTTTTTGTTAAATTGGATATACTTCTACTAGGATAAAATTATTTTGGTGGTGTAACCATGTTATTTTTAAACCTCTAGAAATTTAAAATGATTTTGTGATGTTAAGAAAACAATTAGCAAGTCATGCATATGAAATTAATTATTGACATTCAATAAAATGAAAGTAGATCAAATAGTGCAAAACAATGTAAACAACTTAACTTGATGTGGGTAATCTTATTGTTAGAAAAACAATCATGAATTTAGACTATATCATGAGTTTTCTTAATAAATGCATGAAACTGTATCATTTCAATTGTATGTAACACATGAGAAACTATGCTTTATTATTTATTTATTTTATGAGAAAATTTCGAGACAGGATGCCAAATGTGGATACATAGAGATGGTAGTTTATCCTTTTCATAAACTAACTTTTATTTTTCTTTATGCTTGGCCAAGAAATGTACCATTGAAATAGATGGATTAAAAGCCTAGAATTTTATGTATTTTTCTTTGCCACATTCTACTTGCAAGAAATATGTTTTTCAAGTTTAGGAATGCATATGGCAAATAGGCATGCATCGAGAGTTCTCTCTTTCTTTATTGTTCTAGGTTGTTAGGCTCCTCATGCAGGGTCAAGGATTTCTTTGAGTTAGGAATAAACTCAAGGAAGTCATGTATTTCATGGTTGGGCAGAAAAGGTGCCTTACCCACACTCTTGGCCTCAGCGTTAGAAGACCAATGGTGTAAAGGTGCATGAGGTTCAAAGGATTTGTTACTATGAATGTAATTCTTATATTATTTTTGTAAGGCTTCAAAACCAATTTGCAAATCATAACTCCTTTTCAAGAATGTAATTTATGATGTAAACTTGATGATGTATCATTGAAATAGATAATTAGTAACACCCCTATGTGGTGTATGTAAATTCAAATTTGAAAATTCATTAAATTAATGTTGCTTTGGAACACTTGTGGATGCTATTTTTATTCTTGCTATCACTAAATCTCACTTTGCAAATTCATTAAATTCATTTTCTTTACAAAGGATGCCAACTGAAGAAGGGGTGTATAATATTTCTAGCTCATCACCCTTTTCTTCCCAATTTGAGCCCCACATATTAAGATCAATGCAAAAGGATGAAAAATCATTAAGTTTAACAGTCCTACGAATTGTTTCAGGCCGATCCTTTCTTTGTATGGTTAATACCTTTCCCACATGCAATAGGAGGACTTTGTAGCAGTCAAATGGAGATGGGACAACTAAATTCCATCTATTGGGACTATGGTTCATGTGGTAAAGGTATCGTCATATTAGCTAGAGGACCAGAGATGACATACAATCTCTAGCATCAATAGATCATATCACATGTGTTTTCAAGGATGGATGTACATTTGTATCCTACAAGTTAGTTTCACTCAACAAAGCAAAATCAATGAGATATTCATGGTTTTGACACAAGTCTAGAAGCAAACAACAATGCTAACACATTTGAAAGCTATAACATTTTTTCCCCTAACACATAGGTGACAACCAAATGGCCAGCAAAATGAAAGGAAAAGAAAAGATAAAGAGTTTGAATATAAATTAGTTAGAATATATATCGGCGGGTGCATGGAAATGGGTAGCAATTCTATGGACACCCAAAAAAAAAAAACTTGAAATCCATAATGCGAGTGCATTATAACGCGGTCGCGTTGTGTCTTTTGTTAAACCTAGGTAAGTTCCCTTCGGCCACAAATACAAAGACATAACATGAGCGCGTTATAACGCGCTCACGTTATCTTCTGTTAAAAGCAAAAAAACAAATGCAAATCTCTCATTTGCATTTCGACTAGTTTTTTTGCTCCACCCGCAGCCAAAACCCCAAATATCGTGCTCGCGTTCTAGGAGAAGAATTCTTCACCAAGAATCCGAATTTCTTCACAACGATGGTGCCATAGCGACGAGGAGCTGTAGGAGGTAAGGATTCTACGCTTTTTGTTTTGAATTTGTTAGTTTTAGGTTGAATTTGATATCTATTTGTTTTAATTTTTAGGAGATGCAAATCAACCTGCAAACCCTCAAAATCCTCAATAGGAGGACCAACCAAATCCTCAAGATCAAAATCAACCAAACATCAACCTCCTCCACCAATCACTCAACCCCCTCCTGGCACTCAACAAAATTTATTGAGTGAAATTGAGAACAACAAAAAACAAATTTGAGGATTTGATCAATAGGTTGAGTGATCCAAATGGTTCAACCACAGAAAGAGTGACCCTAGAAAATTCATTGAAAGATATGTTAAAAAATGTAGATTCAATTAGCAAACAAATAACTGGATGGGAAGATAGGAGGCAGGCAGCCAGGGAGTATTATGCAAACAAACTATCATACAAGGATGTGAAAGATTTAAAAATAACAAAAGGTGATTTGTGTTCATTATTCACCGACCCATGCACAAATCAAAATCTTACCCTCAATGCGAAGAGGTTTCCTATCCATTGGTGCCACCACCAACAAATGAAGGAGCGGTTTTATGATAGGTGGTACATGGTCTTCGATTACCCACCGTGCAACAATTGCGAGGTCCCACAATATTTCCTTAGGAAACTATATAGTGAGTTCATATTGAACAAAATCCCAAATTATTTTGTTATGAGGGATTTCCAGGGGAGAGGTGGGGGGTCAACTCAGGATAGACCTGGTGCACAACTGGATCCTACGCGGCAAGGTAGATGAGCTCTCGCTAGGCCACCTCATGAGCACATTTTTATGCCTTCCATCGTGAAGGAAAAAGATGACATAGAGACATTGTAGGCAATCAACACTTTGACCCAGAGTGTCATCCATCATACATAGAAGAGGTATGAGGCAAATTAGTAAATTTTAATTTAAATTTGTTGTTATAGATGTTAGTTAATCAGAAATCAAACCATTATTGATTCACATAGTTTTTGTCTATTTGTATGGTTTATACAGGGCTTGAGCACGCCTGAGCATGGGCATGAGGATATTTCCCTCATGGAGAGAGATCGTGAGATGGCTGTAAGTGATTATTTTGTCAAATATATCATTTTTTATAATGTAATTTCTATATATTCATGTCTTTACTTCTTATTGTAACAGTTAAAACTTCACCATGAACTAAACCCTAGGAGGAGTAGTAGAAGAACTCCACGAGCATAGCAAAAATGAGTGACAGACCTATCGCCATCTGAGCGAAAAGGAAAGGGAAAGATTTTATTTCCTGGGCATGGAGAGCAATGAATTTTGATTCCAGAGCCCTTTGTTGTATGCCTACATGGTAGTTTTGTACATATTTTTTGTTGGACATATTTGACATTATATGCCTATATGAGATTCTCATAGGCCTATATGGCTATTTTGTACATATATTTCATACTTATATTGACATATATTTATGTATGCCTACATGGCTATTTGGTTAATACAAATATCTTTTTTCGATGCCTGTCCATATTTGCATTCTAAATTGATGGTTCAATAGATATGAGTTATGTATATTCAAGTGTATACTTTACAACTTACATGTATACTTTGTGACTTACGTGCATTCGAGTGTATACTTTGTGGCTTACATGTTTTCATGCATATACCTTGTATTCGTGCATATACTTTGTTTTAATTTGTGTATACTATGTATTCGTTTGTATACTTTTTGAGGCTTACGTGTTTATGAGTACTTGTAGTTCCCTTATTGACATGTACATGTTTGACTTATTCACATGTATAATTATTAATTGGTTAGTCGTAGAATTGATCTATGTCATCCTCAATGCATGATCCTTGAGATGGAGTAATTACACCCTCAAGGTCAAAAGGAGTTTCACATGCATTCTTTGTAGGCTCATTTTGGTAGTGAAACCAAAAACCTCTTGCATCATTGAAACGAAAAAAATTTCCTTTATGGCAGGTTTGAAGCCATTATCATTCTCCATTAGTTCTTCATGTATCCACTCCCCATTAATGGTTGTCTCATGACCTTCATGAAACCAAGCACTTATCTCATTTGTGATAGAAGAAATGTATGAAGATTTATCTTCCTCCTTATGAGCCATTCATTATCATGAGAGATGGGTTCTTGTGAACCACTACTGATGAATCATGGGTCAATGAGTTTGAATTGTAAAACTACATGATTGAATCCTGATAGCAATATCACAATATTTATATATCTAAATGTGTTATTTCCTTCAACTAAAATTTGTGCTTATACTTATGTGATTGATGTATGTTTGTGTATGGGATCATAGTAATTTCTATTTGATGATGCTATTATGTCTTTAAGGTTTATTTATTAAAGGGTGCATGAAACAAGTTTTAAATCCTTACAAATCTTTGAATTTCTTAGGTTTTCTATTTGTCGAGTCTAGGCTCCAAGCCCGAGTCCAAGTCAAAAAATGGCTTGTCAAGTCTGAGGCGAGTCCTAGTCTTGTAACAATGGTGTGAACACATCGAGGAATAATGTATATGTCGATGAAGAGAGATACCATCCTTGTTTCCAAACAAACCATTTATCCCTCAAGAGCACTCTTGCTCTTCCCAAGACCTATTATCTGGTCTTCCTAGGGTATTCCTCTCTACCCTACTAAGGGATCACTCCTAAACCCCTCTCACCACGTAAGAGTCTCCACCAATTTCAAATTCTTCTCCATCACTCCCAATCCACCACTAAGCTTCATTGGGCTCCACAATGACCCAAAGTGTCCTAACCACTCCAGGGGCTAGGAAAGGGTATTCTCACTATCCCCTTGTTGATTTGACTCCTCACTGATCCATCTCATAGGATTCTTTCACTTTTTACCCATCGCTTTCTTGAAAAACTCAATTTTAGGCCTTGTAGCCTTCTACCCCAATTTGGCCTCCTAGAACCCGTTTTCTTGACTTTTCTCACAAATAGTCTTAACAACCCCCAAATGTTTTTGTAGATTCTTTATTTTGACCATCAAGGCTCATAGATTTAATAGGCCTTAGGTCCTACAAGTTTTTGTACATATGATTGTCCTCAAACCCCCTATTTTCAAGGGTTCCTAG
Source organism: Sequoiadendron giganteum (assembly GCA_007115665.2). Taxonomy (NCBI): domain Eukaryota; kingdom Viridiplantae; phylum Streptophyta; class Pinopsida; order Cupressales; family Cupressaceae; genus Sequoiadendron; species Sequoiadendron giganteum. The sequence goes on from CM021106.1 coordinate 97,918,588, forward strand.
GGTTTTTGGCTCTTTTTCCTTCTTTGACGGCTTCAACGAGCTCATCAACTCTCCTCTTGGAACACAAATGACTGAGATACATGTGCCTACACTCCCATACTCTTGATTGGCACAAACCAATCCATTTAGCAACTCTCCTTGTTGTTGTCCTCTCCAAGCTACTAGCCAGAATGCACTTGCACTCGCTTAGTGCTTGATGATTTCATCACCTTCCCTAGAAAAAAAGAACCAAAAAACATTATGTACAATATTTACATAGTCCCCAACTTGATTCCAAGTTTCCATGAGAGGAAAGCCATGGGAATTCAAGTGGGACTCATTATTCAAAAAACTGGCTTGAACCGGCAATGAGACGAAGAACACCAAAAACTTCCAAAAAAATAACCAGTTGGTCTAGATGAATAATCTAATGCTACACAAGGTAACTAAGTTACACAAATGGAAGACACAAAGCATTAGATAAGTCCTTTCAATCCATTCTTGACTGGATGAAGGCACAAAAACAAAATTTCAATGAAATTTGCACTCTTCCAATCACAAAAATGTACTCTCCAAGTCTCAATTCGCGAAAACAATCCTCCAACCCAGGTATTAGGGTTTTTCTAACCTTATATACCTTTCTCCCATGTGCTAGGACCCTTGGGTCAGGCTTAGAGCATCATTAATGCCATTTTCCAAATTTTAGGACAAATAGCCAAGGCAACATTGCTCAAAATGCTCACAGTGTCCAAGACTTACCCAAACTGCAAGCCCCTAACAAACCTATTGGTGCAGGAGAACCTAGAAGAACACCTAGGAAACACTAGGAATAGGAAAGCTTTGTTAAGTTATGTTTTAAATTTGATAAGGTCATGTTGACCATTGAAATTGTGGAAGAGACTTAAAAATGTCTTGTTCATGAGCTATCAGGAGTGGAAGAGTTGTGAGTTTAGACACTCATGTTTGGTAGTTTCTAGTAATTGGAAATGAAGCCCAAAATGTTGCATATGTGAAATTTTGGCTTAATGTGGTGGTTATGTCTGACCAAGGGGAAGGGTAACCACTTTTTGAACCTTTTTAAGGATTGCCTCGACCTATGTGAAAGGTTGGAAGGCATTTGAAGTTGTAATTTTGAATTTTTCATGAAGGAGAAAGAAGAACAGTAGGAGTAATTGCTTAATTTTCTATGTTTGAGATCTTGGTAGTGTGTTAATGGCATAAACCAGGCATTGGCATATGTGTGGAATGTAGTTTAGTTGATCTCAAAGTGTTGGTTGGTCAATAACTGGTTGTTTCATCGTTCAAGTTTCTGATTTCAGTTCTCTAGGTTCTTGGTTTTGGGTTATTTTGCTTGGCAAGCTACAATAAATGGAGTTCTAGTCCACCTTTCCCCTATACCTAGTGTATGGGCTCTTGGAAATAGTGGCTAGGCTCCATGCCTATACTTTTAGTAGTGTTAGGAGTCATTAGGGGTCAAGTGTGCATGAAAGAAGACCTTTCCTAAGTGAGCTAAATAGTGCCCGACTAGGAAAGTCAACGGGTGTGAAGCACCTCACTTGCAGGGAAGACCTCTCCATGCTAAACCCCATGGTAGAAAGGTGGAAGGAGGCCCTACAGAGGTCTGGTAACAGTTAAGAGGCTACACCAATCCATTTGATGGAAGAACTCCATGACAGTTCACCCGAGTGGCCAAGAGTTGAAAAAAAGATCCTATATTTGCTAAATTGATGAATGAGCCTGTGTACAGCAAGACAAGGACTAAGACCTTGAAAATCTTGAAGAACTTGGTATCAAGACCAAGAAACCACAGGGAAGTTTTGGGGTACTTTCGGAAAGTTTTGAGAAACATCCACTTTTCTTGGGTTAGGGCTCTAGGCTTGTAGCCTTTTTAACCCTAGGTGAGGGTTTGGAGGGAGCGATGGAGAAATGGAGCCTAGTGGTTGTTCAACAACCCTAATAGGATGCTAAGAAGCATGATTTCACATCTCTACACCCCTACAAGGATCTAATTGAGTGTTGAGAGTGTTTGAACTTTAGGGAAGATTAAGGGTCAAGGGTGAGATAGTGGCAAAGTACCAAGTTTGGTTTGGTAGTTGTGAACTTGGATGAAAGTGGGGATGGCCAGTAGAACCAGGGGTACCTATACCTGAGATAGGACCTATAGGTGAAGGTGGTGGAGACTTCCACCATAGGGGATTTCCAAGGTGAGACCTAGAGAATGGAACAGCGAGTGTTCCATCCAACCCCATCTTACATCACCTATTTCCAATTCACTCATCAAAAACACTCTTGGGACTTTACATCAGTCCTTATTCCCTTCGTGGTTGGCTAGAACCACCTACAAGCCAAAATTGCAAAGATCTCTCCAAAAGACCTTAAGGTGCTCCTGCACCATTCTCCCCCCTACAACAAAGAAGTTAAGGAACCTATGGTGTCAAGAGCTCCTCACTAATTCCATGCTTCTTAAAGTCACTTTATGCTATCCAAGTAGCCTCTGACTCTAGTTGATGTCTCCACTTCACTAGGTGCTCCATACATATCTTTTGCCTAGTATTCTTCTTCACCCTTGAGTCTAGAATCTTGTCCACTTGTGGTCTGATCTGATCAGGTAACTTGATTTCATCCACATCCTTACTCACCTTAGCACTATATTGTTCCTCATCCATTTATGTTCCTTTATACTTCACCAAGTCCTTCACATTGAAGATAGGCGAAATGGACATCTGCTTGGGTAACTCCACCTTGTATGAATTGGATCCATACTTAGCCAACACTTTACATGGCCTTATCCTTTTCATCTATAGCATTACTAACCACTCATATAACCCCTCTATGGTTTTAAAAGCTAACTTCCATTCATCTCCCTCTTTCATCCTAATCTGATAGTAGCCACTTTTCAAATCAATCTTGGAGTAGTACTTAGCACCCCCTAAACAGTTCATTAAGTCTTCTATCCTAGGAATAGGAAACCTATATCTAATGGTTATCCTATTTATGGCCCTAGAATCAGTACACATTCTCCAGTTATCTCCCTTCTTAGGTGCCAACACCACTGGAACAACACATGGGCTTATGGTTTTCTTGATCAACCATTGGTCCAAAAGTTCTTGATCTTGCCTTGCTATCTCCTTGTTCTGCTCCGGTGTTATTTTGTATGCAGCCTTGTTAGCAAATGTTGCTCCTAGTACAAAGTCAATTTGATGACTAATTTCCCTCTTACGTGGTACTGTAGTTGGTGTGCCTTGACAAATTATATCCCTGAACTAATCCAATAGTTGCTTCACCTCTGTTGTCATAGGTAGCTGACTAGGTGACTCCTCCTCCTTTGGCTTGAACATGATTGCATAGACAACTCCTTCTTCCTCCTTCATGTCTCTTAGGAATTCCTTTCCACTCATCAAAAGTATAGTGAATTCTGCCTTTTCCACTGTGCCTTCTTGGGGAAAAGACTTCGTGGTTAAGCGCTTGAGCTGGAGTATACTACAATGGGTGACCTCCCGGGAAGGCCTAGTGCCTCATCTCTATGAGCATCACTTAGATGCAATGAGTGCTAAGTGGGTCATTCAATATCATTTCAAATTTGTTGCGTTAAGCAACTTACAAATTTGCAACTTAAGACTCCTCCAACCTAAGGGATCGATCCGGTGGAGCATAGCTCAGAGTGACTCCACATGTTTCGATGTAAAAGACGACCATGACTAGCATAAGAATACCTATTTGGACATGTTGGAATAGTTTGTTTGGTCACACAAGTTGCAGAATGAAAGTTGCACCACTCTGCAACTTTCCACTACTTGCATTTAATGCTTTTTCCATCAAGTGAAAATCTACCACCACTAGAAAACCACTCTGAGATAGCCAAAACCGAGAGAGGTTTTTGTATACAGCCTCAACGCGATCCTATAGGATCAAACGAGAAGTTTCTAAGAATCACGACATCTGAGTAATAGCATGTTGAAGTTTGCAGCCATTTTGCACTTTGGACCCTTGAGGGATCGATCTGGTGGAGCATAGCTCAGAGCGATTCCACGTGTTTCAGTATGAAAGAGGATTGTGCCTAGTGTAAAAATACCTATTTGGATGTGTTGGAACAATCCGCTTGGTCACACGAGTTGCAGAGCGAAAGTTGCACCACTTTGCAACTTTGCACTGCTTGAATTTGACACCTTTTCCATCAAGTGAAAATCCGCCGCCATGAAAAAACCACTCCAAGATAGCCAAAACCAAGAGAGGTTTTTCTAGAGGGCCCAATTTCTTTCTGTAGGATCAGATGAGAAGTTTCTAAGTGTCACGGTATCCAAGTACTAGCATGCTGAAGTTTGCAGCCATTTTGCACTTTGGACCCTTAAGGGATCGATCTGGTGGAACATAGCTTAGAGCGATTCCTCGTGTTTCGGTTGGAAAGAGGACCATGCATAGTGTAAAAATACCTATTTGGACATGTTGGAATAGTCCACTTGGTCACACGAGTTGTAGAGTGAAAGTTGCACCACTTTGCAACTTTGTATTGCTTGAATTTGACACCTTTTCTATCAAGTGAAAATCCGCCGCCATGAGAAAACCACTCCAAGATAGCCAAAAACGAGAGAGGTTTTTCTAGAGGGGGTCAACGCAATCCTATAAGATCAAAAAAGAAGTTTCTAAGCATCACAGTATCCGAGAACTAACATGGTGAAGTTTGTAGCCATTTTGTACTTTCGACCCTTAAGGGATCGATCCGGTGGAACATAGCTCGGAGCGATTCCATGTGTTTCAGTGTGAAAGAGGACCATGCGTAGTGTAAAAATACCTATTTGGATGTATTGGAACAGTCTGCTTGGTCACATGAGTTGCAGAGCAAAAGTTGCACCACTTTGCAACTTTGCACTGCTTGAATTTGACACCTTTTCCATCAAGTGAAAATCCGCCGCCATGAGAAAACCACCTGAAGATAGCCAAAACCGAGAGAGGTTTTCCTAGAGGGGCCCAATGCCTTTCTGTAGGATCAGACAAGAAGTTTTCTAAGTGTCACGGTATCTTATTACTAGCATGCTGAAGTTTGCAACCATTTTGCACTTTGGACCCTTAAGGGATTGATCTGGTGGAACATAGCTCAGAGCAATTCCACGTGTTTCGGTGTGAAAAGATACCATGCCTAGCATAAACATACCTATTCAGACATGTTGGAACAATCCGCTTGGTCACACGAGTTGTAGAAAAATGTGTACAAATTGTTTACATGACCTTTATATAACCTTTTTCACATTGTTTACATTTCAAAATTCAAAGTTTGCAAATTTTCCTACTCAAGGCATTTACAGAACAAGGTGCTACTACACCAAACATGAACTTCAACCTTATAATATTTGAGTATATCTCATTATGTAATTAAATCTTATTACAATGCCTCTGGCACTTTGTTCTCTCAGATCTTTTACAATGTCACTCATACATTCAAGATTCTCTTTGAATGTCTACATCATAGGTGCTTATCATGAGGTTAACTTCAAATGAGTAACTTGAGATTCCCTCGCTAAGCTTCACATGCTCTCTTACAATGGCTTGAAATCAAAATTGAGATTTGTCAAAATCATCAAAATAAGTATGTTGCATTGCTTTTTTGGTTGAGATTTTCTTTTCAATGGCTCTTAAATCAGTATTTTTTGCAACGAAAGATCAATCAACCCTTAGTAGTTTACTTACAAATATGCAAAGTAAAAGAGAAAAATAAGGAGCATCCAAAATGGAAATGAAATAAAAATAGATTGAAGGAACTGACAAATGTTGCATGCAGCATCAAAATAAGGATGTTGCATTGCTTTTCTGGTTGACATTCTCTTGGATGACTCATATATATGCATTTTTTGCAAGGGGACACCAATCACTGTAAAAGAAGATGATAGTATTGGCATCAAACAAATTAATGTGCATAAATGTATAAATTAATAAGAACCAATGTGCATATACTTACAAATTAATCCAATGAACCATCCGAGTCTACTCTACTCTTTATTGTGTCAAGTATTGCCTCATGGTCAGACTCACGGACCTTCCATAACGTCTTGTTCAAAGGTCTACCCCCATATTTTGTCAAATGAACATTGGATGCCAAGACAAGGTTTGAGTAATGAAGAATCTTACGATGCATGTCAAAGTCCTGAAATAGCCAATGTTTAACACTTGAATGTGGGTACCTTCTAAGCCATGTTCCAGTAACCACAACTAACCCTTTAGGGTATTCGATGTTTTCTCCATCTATAACTGGGGCCTCCAATTTCTTTTTTGTCTCAACACAAGGACACAAGTAATAGTCTATTCCCTCTTCATTTTCTTCATCTGCAATAACTGCATAAACATGCCCTGCATTGATATGTGCAAAAAATATCTTGAAATTTGTCAACATTACGAATACAGTACAAAGTAAGATCTAACGATATGAAATTTCAACAACTAAGAAAGTAGATATATCACCTCGTTCAACCAGATATAATATGTGGTCAAAGTCCACCAATGATTCTATCTGTGTTAGTTCCAATCACGTCAGAGGGCGATACATGTGAAGTGGGCTAAGATAACTTGTGAACCATTTGTCAACCCACTCCCCTGACTCACAATCATTCCAGTCTTGCATTGTACATGAAGAACAAAAGCATTCCATCTTTCGTGTATCGATACTCCATGAACCTGTATTTGAGCTAAGGAAAGAGTGTACCTCACTCAATCTTATTAGTGTACAACAATCTTCATATGGTGCAATGTTAGTATCATCCATCAACCAAAAAAATATATGAACTAAAGATTTACCTTCATTACCTGGATCCATCAAATCATTACACCACTCGACGATTGATTTTGCATTTGTCAACTTTGCACTGTCTTTATACTTTAACTCTTCACGTGCTAATGCTCTTTTCATGCATGCTCCTGCACCATCATGCTTCCCCTTTCCATGTCGAACCTCACAAAAGTTCCACATATGTTGAACGCCTGTAATGACATGCATCCTGCACAACCAGTAGAACATGCGCGAGTTCTTGAACTGTGTTGCATAGTTATCATACCATATTATATGTTGATCGTATTCTATGCCCCTCTAAGCCAAACCACTATAGAACATCTAGAAGCAACCTTGCACAAACTCTAGAGAATGTGTGTGATCATCACTAATGTAAAATTGGTACTCCCTCAATACCTTCCTTTGCTCATCTATACTATCAGATGCATGAATGAATGCTATGTGCACAAATATCAAAACTTGTGTGGAGTTTTAATACTATGACTGCACCTCATGTTGTGGTTGTAGAGTGTAGTTCTCTACAAAGTCAACCATGGATACTATGCTTCCAACTGGAAAGGTGTCCTTGCATTGCTTGAACTGTGTGTCCAACCATCGGGCTCTATGGGTATGCATTTCATACTCAGACAGTATACTGTCACGAAATGTGGTCATAAATTTGTACACTGTAATCTTCTCAATAACCAAATCACACCTTTTTTCTTGAGACCCATCTTTTATGGCATATGCCACTATTTTATACTTCCCGAACTCTACTAGTTTTTGGCCCACCTCATATGTACTTTCCATATGTTGACATATTGGAATATGCTGGAAGCCACCGCAACGCTCGCATGAACCATCCAAGCATGTTGTCCTATAGAATATCTAGCCATCCTCTATTTCACATAATTTTTTTGATAAGAACTCTCTTGAAGATTTGGGTGGGGCTTCTATGCCACAATCCTGCAAAACATCGTTAGTATGCAAATCTAAACATATAGAATGATAAACATCGTAATGGTTAGAAAATTCAATATGTAGTCTACAACAACAAGTAGTGCATGTGTGATTTATCTTGACATAAAAAGGTTTAAGTAGTTCAAAAAATCTTTGAGAAATACTAATTTGAGGATAATCATTTTCAAATTTTTGAAAAAATTGGGTTTGAGTCATATCCAAAAAATGCTTTGGATGTGGCTCATGATTTCGACTACTGATTCTCCTTCTTACCACATCCCTTTGATTCAGAAATGGCCTTCTGTTATTCTTCCAGTACTCTTCAATTAGTGTTCTCAAGGCTTCAACAACTTCTTTATCTTTTCATGACAGTCTCCCTGAGAATGCCCATAATTCATTTGTATCATTGCCCTCAATTCTTTGCCGCCTTTGAAAGGCTCTTGATAGAGTCTTTCTACTAATTCCCATTTTTTCACTAGTCTTTTTAATTAGGTGAGCTCTCTTTGTTTGACAACTTACCAAAGTCGATGTAATGACACGTCGGGTGACATTACTATCCTTTGAGCGTGAGGTCTTACCCACACTCTCATAAGAATCGATTAGATTCTTCACATTAGTGTCTTCACTCGATGCATTCGATGGTCTCAACCCAAGAGTCTTCATGATGTTCCTATACTTTACACCCCGCATTATTTCAACAAATAGTTGACTTCTTGCAGTCTCATTTAGCCTTTCAAAGAATCATTCCCAAATCCCTTCAGCATATCTTCTACAAGTGCATGTTGAAATATTACCTTCCATGTGCTGCAAAATATCATCATCAATATTAATCAAATACTTTGGCTTTCTACGCAAAATTCTTGGTGGTGTTCTCCTAGGTACATACATCTCAACATTAGGAATTTCATCAATATTTAATTGAGGTGGACTAGATTGCATACCTTCGATCGAGGGTGGAAAAGAAGAAATACCTTGAGGTTCACATGGGAATGATGGCATACCTTCTTCGTCAATTTTGAGTGATGATGTACTCTCAACTTGAAATGTGTTGGATGGTGTCCAACAATATTCACTTGCGGTAAATGGTGTCCCTCCATATTCACTTGCAGTAGATGGTGTCCATCCATATTCACTTGTGCTAGATGGTGTCCCTCCATATTCACTTGTGCTTAATGGCGTCCCTTCATATTCACTTTTCGTATAGGGTGTGTCTCCAACTATGGTATCTAAATCTGTCTTACGACGATGCTTCCGCATTCGTGCCTTTTGTGCTGCCAATTCTTGTTCTCTTTTTGATGGTTGAGGTTCCTCTACAATCAGGTTGTTTTCATCAATCATTTCCAATTTATTATTTTCATGATATGCTGCCACCCGAACTCTCTCCTTTTCTTTCAAGGTTTCGTTCTCTTTGTCTGTTAGTTTCCTCTTTGTCTTTTTCTTCGGCATGGCGGATAATTTTATCTGTACCATGGTAATGAGACGAATATTAGTTCCTAAAAAATGTATCCATTCAAGATAATTTAAAAATATATGTCATTGAAGGCTTCATTTATGTGTGAGTTAAGGCAAACTTAGGGTAGTCTAGAGCCTTGAAGTTTGGAGAAGCCTGAATGATGAAATTAGGCAAATTAGTCCATGTAGACTTCGCAATTTGTCCTAAAAGTAAGAAAAGGGCATTAATGATGCTCTAATCCCAACCAAAGGGTCCTAGAATGTGGGAGAAAGTTATATAAGGTCAGAAAAATCCTAATTGAGCATGTGGGAAATCTATTGTACGATTTGGAGTTTTGGAAGGGGAATTTGTGAGTTGGAAGAGTGCAAATTTCATTGAATTTATGATTTTGTGCCTTCATCCAGTCAAGAATGGATTGAAAGGACATGTATAATTCTTTGAGTCTTTCAATTGTGTCACTTAATTACTGTGTGAAGCATTATATTAACCATTTAGTTCAATTTCTTTCTGTTTTGCAAGTTTTTAGAGTTTTTGGTCTCATAGCCGGTTAAGGCCAATTTTTGGAAATAATGATCCCCACTTGAATTACCATGGAAAGGCTACCATGTCCACTTGGAATCAAGTATGGAACTGTTTTTATAGTGTACATATGGTGTGTGGTGTCTTGGTTTGCAGGGGAGATGGTGAATTCATCAAGAACTAGGCTAGTGCGAGTGCATTCTGGCTAGGGGCTTGGAGAGGACAACAGTAAAGAAAGTTGATAAATGGACTAGTTTGTGCCAATCAAGAGAAAGAGAGTGTGGTAAAATGTATTCTAGACATGTTTGTGCAAGGAGGAGAGTTGAGGAGGTCATTGAAGCCCTCAAAGTTGGAAAAAGGAGCCAGAACCCTAGAAACTCTTGAAAATAGGGGGTATGAGGACAGTCCTATCTACGAATGCCAAAGGGACTAAATAGATGGTAAATATTCAAGCCTAGGATACCACTAGAAAGAATCTATAAAAATATTTGGGGATTGTTAAGACCGTTTTTTGAGAAAAGCCAATAAAACGGGTTCTAAAATTGAGTTTTTCAAGAAAGCGATGGGTACAAGGTGAAAGAATCCTATGAGATGGATCAGTGAGGAGTCAAATAAACAAGGGGATAGTGAGAATACCCTTTCCTAGCCCCTGGAGTGGTTAGGACACTTTGGGTCAGTGTGGAGCCCACAGAAGCTTAGTGGTGAATTGAGAGCAATGGTGAAGAATTTGAAATTGGTGGAGAGTCTTATGAGGTGAGAGGGGTTTAGGATGGATCCCTAAGTAGGGTAGAGAGGAATACCCTAGGAAGACCAAAGAATAGGTCTTGGGAAGAGCAAGATTTCTCTTGAAAGATAAGACTCCCCATCAATTGTTGAAGGAGTGGTCTATGTAATGAACTTTTGACCTTGTGCAGGGTATTTTGAAGATGTTTGATGCTTTGGAATGGTCTGGGAAGGCCCGGGTATAGGAGTTTCTATAAACCCTCCCTCTTTGCTTTGAAAAATGGGGGTTTTTGTATTGGAATCCTAGTTGAGCGGGTAAGGTCCTAAGACCTAGAAAGTATCTTGTTTTGAGACCTAGAACTAAACAACTTGTGAATGACCTAATCATTGGTTGATGTTTTGAGGAACCTAGTTGATTGTAATCAGTTATTTTCAAGATTTTTTAAGGTGTTTTGAAGGTCCTTAAGGAATTGGGAACTCTTGATGCTAATTTGATTATACGAATCAAATGTTTTGTGAAGGGAAATATAGTTGAATGCGTGTGTCAAGAAAGGTGTTGATTTCTTCCTTTGTACTGCATCAGTTTGTGCAGAGGTATTGGAAGGTGTTTGGACCCTTCAGATGAATGGGAGAGGCTTGGAGTTGTCTTAAAGGATGAATTTTGGTGAATTGTTCTGAATTTCTATAATTGGCAAGTGTAAGATGGTAATTGGCAAGTGTAACTAATTGTGTATATAATTTGGTAATTTAAAATGTGCATTGACAACCTAAGGTTATAATGACAAACAAAAAATGAAAGCAAGCCATAATAGAATGAAAGAAAATTTGTAAAGACTTCACATACCTTAAAAACCAGACTTTCAAATGGAGGAGTTCAACCCAATTATGTAGCCTTAGCTTCTTCTTTCTTCAAACTCCACAACAATTTGACTTGTTCAAAAGCTTGTTCCCTTCCACACTTCAATTGTATATCAGTTTTCAATGGAATTCAAACTTCAATTGATATTATATGTCTTTCAATGTGGAAACTCTGCTATTTCATGCAAAGGTGGTAAAAAGATCATGGAAAAGGTGATGGAATGTGAAAAAGATGCTTGCACACTTCACAACATCATCAAAAAGACATTTTTTGTCAAAGCACGTGTAGAACCAGGGGAATATGCAAACTATGGGCCTTCAAATCATGAGTATATAGATTTTTTTACCATTTTAGTGGACTACAAAACGTGCATGCGTTATAACGCGCGTGCTATGTGAAATTTCATTTTCTTAGTGTATTTTTTAGAGTATAGGAGTTTTTGAGAGAGTGGGAGTGAGACAGGGGGAGAGTGGAAGATAGAAAGGGAGGAAGAAGGAGAGAGTGGAAGAAAGAGAGAGGGAGAGAGTGGGAGATAGAGTGGAGGGAGAGAGGGGGAGAGTGGGAGAAAGAGAGAGGGAGAGAGTGGGAGAAAGAGAGAGGGAGAGAGTGGGAGATAGAGTGGGAGGGAGAGAGGGGAGAGTGGGAGACTGGAAGATAGAAAGGGAGGGAGAAGGAGAGAGTGGAAGAAAGAGAGAGGGAGAGAGTGGGAGATAGAGTGGAGGGAGAGAGGGGGAGAGTGGGAGAAAGAGAGATGGAGAGAGTAGGAGATAGAGTGGGAGGGAGAGAGGGGAGAGTGGGAGATAGAAGGGAGGATAAGGAGAGAGGTGGAAGATAGAGAGATGGATAGAGGGAGAGGTAGAGGATAGAGAGGGGATGAAGGGGAGAGTGGAGAAAGAATATGGGAGAGTGGGAGAAAGATGGGAGGTGTGGGAGAAAGAGAGAGATGGAAGGTGGGGATAGACTAGGAGGGAGGAGGCTGAGAGGCTGGGAGATAGAAGGGAGGAAGGAGAGCAAGAGGAATGAGAGAGAGGGATAGAGGTGGGAATGAGAGGGATAGAGGGAGGTGGGAGAGAGGGATAGAGAGTGGGAGAGAAGAAGTCCCTCGACGCAAACCCTAATCCCTCAACCCTATCCCTCCTTAATCCCTCAACCCTCGACCCTCAACACATAAACCCTAATCCCTCAGCCATATGCCCTCAAATCCCTCAGCCATCAATCCTCAACCTTAAACCCCAATCCTCCAACCCTATGCCTCTTAATCCCTCAGCCCTCAGCCCTTAAACCCTAATCCCTCAACCCCTATACCCTCTTAATCCTCAGCCAT
>CM021106.1:98531258-98688360 GCA_007115665.2 Sequoiadendron giganteum
AGGGACACTTATGCCAATTTGGGTGACCTAGTCCTCATGTTGGGAAATTCTATCGCACTAGGTTTCGGGGAAAAGGGTACTCAGAACTTCAAAACCCTTTTTTAGGCTTAGCATAGGGACAAGGTTGCTAGTAGTGGTGACCTAGTCCTCTTGGTAATTTTGGAAGATTTAGGGTCTGATTCTATGGGTCCCAGTTGGTGCTTTGCTTCTCTGTCATAGCCTATTTCTAAATCTCCCGAAAGTGACCTGCAACTTGTCCTTTTCCTCTTTCAAGGGTTTGATGATGTGGGTTGACTTGAATGGAATGTCTGTACTTTCTCCAACACTTTGAATCTCTCCAAATCTGAATACAAACATAAAAATACATGCCAAGACCAAGAAAATGTTAGGGTTGGAGATTAGGGGTTTGGCTAAGTCAAACCCCTTTGATGGTAGCTAAACTCAAATGAAATAGAAATCAAAGGAAAGATGCTTGAACGATAAACAATGTAAATTCTCATCAAATCCTTTTTTGTTGAGGTCTGAAACTTGCAACAACAAATCCAATGGAGGTTTCTTGAGATGCCTTCTTCTTGGTTGCTTGCTTGGGAAGCTTGAGTGTAGGAGTACTTGTGAAGAGATGTAAAAATGAGCTTGGGAGAGATGAAAATGAAGGTAAAAACCCTTATTTATACAACATATGCCCTAATTTCTTGAAAATTCAACATGATAGGCTGACACTAGGGTTTTTGAGGCAAATTCCCATTAGGTTTTTGTCTTAAATTTGAAATTTATGCCTAAAGGGACTAGGTTGTCCTAGGTGGCAACCTAGTCCACTTGGACAATTCCAAGTGGTAGTCGGGAATTAAATGATGATTAATGTTGTTTATCAACTTTCCTCCCAAAACACACTTAATTCGGGCCTAAAAGTATATTAAGGGGAAAAATTAACATAAGAAAAGGGTTAATTAGTGAAGATAAGCCTAGGAAAATGTGAAAATGCCTTATAAAAATTTACAACACCTTGACACAAGGCTTGGGAAGGGGAAAATGTGTGTTGTTTAGGTGAATTTTGTTGAAAGGGTATTAGAAAAGTGGGAAGGTTTGTTACAACACTTCACAACACTTTAGTAAAACAACTTTTTATAGTCATTGATTTGTAAGCATTCAAGACTGAGTTAAGGCAAAACAGGCTAAAATCCAAGGGAAAAGGCAAAAATGAGCGAAAAAGTTTCAAGGGCTACACTTTTTGGTCACACATAGACACACACACATATACATATATGTATTTTGATGTTATATGTTGTGGTTTAATGTATGAATGTTAAATGAAAATGTGATTAATTAAATAGCCTTAATAAGATTACTTAATTAATGTGTACATGATGTAACGAAAGTTATGTGATCTAATTGAAAACTTGTTAGAGTTACCTTTAGATACAACATAAAGATGAAATATGTTAAATGCACATATGATTTTTAAGTAACACAACACACAAAAGTAAATTTTGAATAATATGAAACCTAAAGCAATTATAAATGAATTAAATAATCACTTTAGTGTTCAAGACACATACATAACAATTTTTCAAGAACGAAGCAATGAGAAAGCATATAGAATGTAATCCAATACCTCTAACAACACTGTTGTATAATCTATACCATTCAAAAGGGGATTATACATAATACCTAAGAAAATGAGTTACATTATTAGGGTCTTTAAGAGGAGTTTCATCACACTCAGTTAAGGTGTAAGAGCTAGATCCATAATTTCTATTGACCACATAGGGGCCTAACCAATTAGGACTGAACTTTCCTTTTTAAGCATAAACGAAAGTAGTGTTTCATTGATTTTCATATAAAACTAAATCACCCTTGTTAAATTTCCGGGGAATGACACCAATATAATGTTTGTTTGTAATAATTTTGTGTACGCTTGAAGATGCTCGAGAGAATTAATGTGTTGTTCATCAAGAATTTCAATTTTTTTTAATCATTGTTGTGCATAGGTGTCATTATTGACAAGGCCTTGGAGAGCAATCCACAATGTGGGGATTTATAACTCCAAAGGTATGATAGCCTCGGTACCATAGACAAGGTTGAAAGGTGTATTTCCCCTAGAAGAGAGAGAACTTATGATAGGTTTGTAGGCATATTGCAATTGTGTATGCCAATCTTTTTGATCAAGAGGTTAATATTTTTCTTAAGAATTCATTCAAGAATTCTATTAGTGCTTTCAGTTTGACCATTAGATTGTGGGTAATAAGGTGTTGAAAATTGATGTTGAATATGAGAGGTCTTGAGTAAATTATTCACATCATTATTTTTAAATGTGCCATTATTTGAAATTAATGTGCAAGTCAAAACTGAGTGATAATATGTTCCAATAAGAAATGAAATATCACATAAGATATTGCAGACCAGAGAGGAATAGCTTCGACCCATTTGGTGAAATAATTGGTTGTGATAATGATAAACGTATTTCCTATGGAAGAAGGTGGTGAAATTTTTCCAATTAGATCCAATCCCCACATAGAGAATGGCCAAATAGGTATTTGGGCACGAAGCTCAAAATTAGGAGCATGAATCAAATTTCTATGTTCTTGGCATTTGTGACATCGCTTAACATATGCATAGCAATTTTTTCCATATTTTTCTAGTAGTAACCCATATAAAGGAGTTCTCGCACTAAGGTTTTTCCTCCAAAATGACCTCCAAAAATGCTAGAATGGGCTTGTTCGAGGGCAATATGAGTTTTAGAATCCTTGAGACATCGTAGGAGAATTCCATCAAAGGATCTTCTATACAATGTATTAGCAAGGATTATATACTTAGTGGCTAGCTTTTTTAGGTGAATGCAAGTGTTTTTGGTCATAGGCTCAAGAATGGTACCATCTTTTAAATAGTTATATTTGGTATCATACCATTCACATGAATTATCCAAGAATGTTGGAAGGACATCATCCACTTTATCACTGATGAAGGGGGTTTCATGATGGGGTGGATTGTAAACATGAATTTTTTGGAAGGATCAGAAGGATGTATAAGAGAAGCCACACTAGTCATTCCATCTGCATGATGATTATATTTTTGAGGGATCTTATCAATGGTGAATGATTCAAACTATTCTAACAAGGTTAGTACAAGATCCTTATATTATGATAATTTTTAATGTTTAGTTTGATAGAGATCATTAATTTTTTTGATCACTAAATGCGAATCACCATAGATCTTAATATATTTGATTCCCATGACTAAAGCAACATGCAATCCAACAATTAATGCTTCATACTCAACTATGTTATTTGTACATAGGAAATTTAGGTGATATGACAAGGGAATAGGCTTCCCTACGAGAAAAATTAATATAACTCCAGCACCAAAGCCTTTTTGACACTTGGATCTATCAAAGTACAATTCCCATTTAGGAAGCTCTATGGTCAACACACTATCATCAAGAAAAGAGTCATTTTTAGGTAACGCAAGAGGTGAAGGAGCATTGAATAAGTGGTTGGCTAAGGCCTGGCCTTTCATTTCTTTTTGTTAAAAAAACTTAAGATCAAACTTGGTTAACAGCATCACCCATTTAGCAAGACATCCGGAAAGGTCTATTTTATTGAAAAGGTATTTAAGAGGGTCAAAATTTGTCATTTCTTGTGTTTCTACGTTTAGTAAGGAATGTCGCAACTTACTAGTAGTGAATACAAGATCCAAACATTTTTTTTCGATGGTTGAGTAGCGAGTTTCATAATCTATGAGATTTTGATTGATGTAATAAATAACACACTCTTTTCCATTGTCATCTTGCTTGTCCAACCATATAGCAAAGCATGGAAAAAAGAGGCAATATAAGGGATGAATAGTTTGTTTGGTATAGTAGGTTATAAAATAGGTGGAGTTGTAAGATACTCTTTCAAACTCTCAAAGGACTATTTGCAATCATCATTCCAATAAAAAATCATATTCTTTTTTAGGATGTGTGTAAAAGGTAATGTTTGATCAGCTAGGGAAGCGACAAAATGACTTATGGCTTGAATCCTTCCTTCTAATGTGCATAAGTGGGAAATTTTGCAAGGATGTGGCATGTTGATTATAACATCAATCTTATTTGTATCCACCTCAATGCCTCTATGAGATACGATAAACCCTAAAATTTTACCACTATCGACTACAAAGACACACTTTTTTTATTTAAGTGCATGTTGTACTTGCACATGCACTCAAGGATTTGTTGGAGAACATGCACATTGTCTTGTCAAGTTAAGGATTTAGCTAGAATGTCATCAACATAATCTTCTAATATTTTATCTATATAATAATGAAATATTAATGTCACTTCTTGTTGATAGGTAGCACCTACACTATTTAATCCAAAAGGAATCATAAACCAACAAAAATTTCCCCAAGAGTATGTAAAGGACATCTTGTATTGATCTTGTGGGTTGATGAAGATTAGATTATATCTATAAAATACATCCATAAAGGACAACAAAGCATGTCCAATAGTTGAATCCATGATCATGTCAATGTTAGGAAGAGGAAAATCATCCTTTAAAGAGCCTTTACTCAAGTCTCTAAAATTTGTGCATATCCTAACACAATTATCAAGTTTAGCAAATGTGACAGTGTTGGATATCCAAGAAGAATAATCGATAGGTCAAATGAAACCTTTGCCAAGGAGTTTTTCAAGTTCTCCTTTAACATGCAAGGCTATCTTAGGGTTCATCTTTCATATATTTTGGCGAACGGTCTTAGCATTTTAAACAAGAACAATGTTATGAGTAACTATTTTCGGATCTATTCTTGGCATATCGGAATATTTCCAAGCAAATAGTTTAGGAAAAGCGTGAAGCAAGGTTGCAAGATCGTCTTATTCTTTATCATCAAAGAACTTCCCAATTTTAATGACTTTGTCTTTATCATCAATGTCCATTAGTATATCAATGGTATCCCCTAGAGGTAATGCATTTGACTTAGGAATTTCCAGATCATATGGTTCCATACTGGTGGGAGTTTCATTACTGTCAATAACATTGAGCTCATAACTTATCATAGCACAAGAGGAATTTCTCGTGGAGCTAGAAGTCTTATCTGAAGAACCTAACAGGTGTTTCAAAGCTTCATCGTCATTAACATAGGTGAATGGTGGGGAATCCATATCAAGTAATTTAGGATGTTTGAGCATTAGATTAGTTCTTGGTGCACATGTGATAGTGTTGATGTCGAGTGAAGTTTGTTGATTTGATTTTTTAGGTTTAGAAAAGGAAAACCCTAGATTGGTCTTAGTTTCTTGTATATTAGGTTCAATGGGAACATGAATACCTTGCCCATGCTTTCCAAATCCTTTACCATTGTAACCTAATTTTTACACAACATCATAACCTCATCCATAAAGTCTTTCCATTTCCTATGGGTTAGGTGGTTTTTGGTAATCTATCTCATCAAATTTTTTTGTATATGTTTCATTTTATTTCAAAGGAGATGAGGTAGATGTGTGAGAGGGTTTTTCTTCATTCTGGGTGGAGAGGATTTCTAATTGATCCTTTTTTTCATCCTATTTGTAGGTGATGATGTACCCACCCATAAATGAAGTTATGAATTCCAATGAGCCCCACTCATCACTGAATAAGTTGGACTTCAATTCTTCATCTTGGTGATTCTTCTCAAGAGGGGCAATGTTTGAGGTGGGAACTAATGTGTTCAGAGGACTTGATGTTCCCTTTTTTATTTTTAAGAAACTCTCAAGCTCGGGTTCTTTGTCAATTTGATAGACCTTGTTATTATAGAAATATTTCATTTTGTGATGAAGGGTCGAGGATACTATGTGCATCTCATGAATCTATGGTCATCCCAAGGGGAGATTGTAGAAAAGGTCATAGGGAATGACATGAATAGGAGTTTGTAGTGTAACCATTCTTAAGGTAATAGGTAAAGTAATGACACCAAGTGGTTGCTTTGTAATATCAAATTCTCGAATGGATAAGGAATCATATTTGATTTACAATCTATCCACACATAACCTATCAAGAAGCTTCACACTACACACATTTAGGGAAAAGTCATTATCAATGAGGGTTTGTCTGATGCCTATTTGATCATATTGGGCTATTATCATAAAGGCTTCATTTTTATTTCTTAACTCTAATGGATGGAGCTTATGTCGGTGGAAGGTAATATCTACATTGACAGTATTCATTTCTTGCAAGAGAGCTGCCACATCATTAGCATTCGTACCAGGAGGGACCACTATCTATTGCAATGTCATTTGAAGCATAGAATGATAGTTGGGGGAGTTCTAGAGAAGATCCCAAAGGGATATCTTTGCGGGAGTATTCTTAAGTTGTTCAACCAAATCGTACTCCCTAAGTTGTGAGTTTAAATGAGGGGCCATGGGTAAGATGGGGTTTGGTAATGGTAAGGGTGTTGAAGTGGATTGTTGGGGATGTGGGTTATTTCAAGTATAATGAGTATGAGCCATAGTATCATGCTCTATTGGGTAAAGGGAAATTTAGGTTTGGATGGGGTTTGAGGTTTATGTGAGGGTGGGTAGAGAACAAGTTGAGGTTCAATTACATTGACCTCTTTTTTTTGAGGTTTCTCACAACAAACCTTAGTGGATGAGTTAGGTGAGATGAAATCCTAAAGAGCATCATGTAATTGACTCATATCATCAAAACTAAAAGGTTTGGGAGATAGGTTATCAATGGTGGGTTTGGTTTTGTCATCAAAAACCTTAGTGGATGAACTTAGTGAGAGGAAGCCTTGTAGAGGTTCATCTATCTTATCAAGTCATCACTACTAAAAGTTTCAAATGATACATTTTTCCTATAGTGAAGAAGTCTGTGCATTGTTTCACGTGAAGTTTCTATGGGTTCTTTTTCATATTCTAATAAAGTTTCTTTAAACGAACTAGGAACTAATGGTGAAAATTAAACTTATAAAGATCTAATTCTATTCATAAATTCCATCGAAGGGAAAGATGCTTATGCTAATTATAACTATATAACAAAAATTAACTGACTATAATTAGAGAAACCACTGAAACAAACAATTTTTTTAGAAACTGGCAAGGAAATGCAGAAATCACAGATGTAAAATGAGCACTAAGACTAAGTCACCCAAGGTGGTGAATTAGTTCAAGTATGGGTATTATTGAATTTTTTGGTTTTTCAGATGAAAAATGTTGTATTTTGGACTATAAAGTGCAGATCTAAATGGTATATGCAAAATTCCTCTATTATGCAAGCAAATAAATGCCAAAAATGAGCTTCTTCACTTATGTAAACTATGAAACCCTAAGATTTCATTTTAAATAATGCAACCTACAATTCAATATGATTAGAAGAGGTCCTAGGATGCAAATGTAGGGTAAATCAGAAGTAAGATGTTTCCAAATGCAGGATCACCAAAATGAACCACAAAATTTATGTGGGTTAAAGGATGGGTCCCCCAAGGCTTTCTAGGGTTTTGACCTAGAAGGAAGGGAGTTTCCTTTGTGAACATAAATCTCAGGATTCATTCAATTTTTGGATTGAATATGATTTAATTGGCTATCTAAATTATTCTAAATGCAATAATCCAATAAATGAAACTAACTATTGATCATAAACTAATGAGATATAAATTGTTTGAAAACACATGATGTTATACAAGAAGGATGAAATAGAGACTATACAAAGAAAGATAACGAAATAAATCATAAAAGTGCACCTATAACCTAATAAGCATTGAGCTGGAGGCTATATAAGTCTCTTGAAATTTGGAGATTCTAACTTTTATGCCCACTAGGACATTTACGCCAAGTTGGGCAACCTAGTCCTAGTTGTGGAAAACTGCGCTAGACTCCATTCCAGCCAATTGGGTACTCAAATCTACCAAAACCTTTGAAAAACAACTGTAGTGGGACTAAGTCACCACTATTGGAAACTTAGTCCCTTTCAACTTTTTACAAAATCTGAAAGTGGACTCAAAATCCTATAGTCTGCACTCTACTTTTTCACCAAAATCCAAGTTCAGATCCACAAAATCACTTGCAAAAAAAAGTATAGTTTGGTTTATAATGTGGGGTTTTCCTTGGTATAACCCCTAGTTTGGATTTAAACTTTTAAATAGATAATAAATCTACATAAACCCTAGCCTTAAGTGTGTCTAGAACTAGGAAAATATGAAGTATGGCAAAACCCTATTCTATTGTGCTAGAATAAGATGTATAAATGAGATTTGAATGATGCAAGAATTAATTCCAAGAAATCATACAACAATACAAATTAATGTAAGTGAGTTACAAATGGAATGCAAACATTAAGTCTAAATATAAAGAGAAAATAGAAGATGGAATCATTTTGAAAACAAGTCTTTAGGTGTGATTTGGTGGCTAGTTGCACCTCTTCGACCTAGATTTCTCCATGATTCTCCATAGGAATCCATGATCAACCCTTCGCAATGTGAGATCTTGAGTGATAAGTGAGCTTGAAGACCAGAAAAAATCCTAGTTTGTTTCCCTAAGCTTCAACTTTGTATTAGAAAGAGAGATGAATCTTCTTGTGTAACATTTTCAACACTTGGTTCTTGACATTTCTTGTGAAAAATGACTTAAAAACAAGTATTTATAAGCAACAATACCTAATTGTCAGTTTTTTTGACCTAAGAGGTTGACACCCATTGAGAAATTTTAGCAAGTTAGACATTTTATTGCTAAAAAATGTAAATAAACCTAAAAAGGACTAAGTCACCACCTTGGGTGACCTAGTCCCACCGGGGTTTTTTCAGGTGCGATTGATGATATTTGAATGATTTTGATGCTATTTTTGGGGACTTGTATGGTTCCTTAGGTAAAAAATCCTCAAAGTCAAAGATAACGAGTCTTAGGGACCTATAATTGTTGTTTTAGGAGGGTGATTGATGCAAGTGTAC
This sequence comes from Sequoiadendron giganteum, assembly GCA_007115665.2. Taxonomy (NCBI): domain Eukaryota; kingdom Viridiplantae; phylum Streptophyta; class Pinopsida; order Cupressales; family Cupressaceae; genus Sequoiadendron; species Sequoiadendron giganteum. Next base: position 98,540,151 of record CM021106.1, read on the forward strand.
CTAAAGTAGGACCAAATTAGGCACAAAATTGTCCTTTTCTTCAAAGGTATACAATTTTTGGTGCCACAATTAGTTAGTTAGTTAGTTGTTACATGTCATAGGATTAAGAGACATGCCACAATCATGTTCAATCTTATTCCTCAACCTTGCCTATTTATGCAAGGAACTTGTATATTTGTAAATCATTCTAGAATAGCATATCACCATTCATGCTCATGTTACAACACTTTCTTTTTCATGTGGATGGTGTCTTTCTTGGCTAATTCATTGAAAATTACATCCTCATTTGGGTTAGTGTTCATTCATATTTCCAACATGGTATCAAAGCTAAGGTCATGCAATGTTCATCTCATATTAAGGAGTTGAGTTGAGGATATTTTCATTGCAGGTTGAAGGGTTTACACCAAGGGCTAGTTGCCATCATTAGGGAGGAAACTGATTTTTGAAGTACATTGGGTTAGATTTGGCCTTGCCATTGTGATCAAGAGGTCCAAAACCCTTAAGAACACCTATCAAATTGCTAAGATATGACACACTAACTCAGAGGCATCATAGGTTTTCTAAAGCATTTGTGGGGTATATGTACCATATGGATTCATATAGTCATAGGAAAAAAATGTGCCCCCTTTGTTAGAATTTTTTTCAAGTGGTATAATATATTTTGCAAGTGAAATAAAACTGGGCTTATATAGTTTTCATATATTTTGGAAAGAATATAATTTCATTGTTGGTAGTTAAATATTTTTGAGGGTTTCAAATAGTCTGAGGGCATATTTTTTATCTGGTGGTGGATTACTATTTTATATTGGTGGATATAATATTTTTGAAATGAAGGAAAATAGGAGTGTTTCAATGTGGAATGGGAAAATGGGGTATGATGGACCTATTTTACTTTATTTCATTAGGAAATGAGACGCACACAATGAAAGGACTATCGACCTTAAGGTAAGTTAATTCAAAGTGTAAATTTGCAAAAAAAATTGCAAGGACAAGGGTCCTAAATAAACAATACTTTGGAGAGAAAGATTGAAAATAGAAAACTAACTCTAAAATGCAATCTACAAAGTGCATCTAATAGATTAAGCTCAATTTTTATGGAACCAAAAATCAAAATGCAGATTTGAGAAAGGGAAAATGATGTGTAGAAGTCATCAAAAGTATTTTTTCAAAGATAACTAAGGACTCATTCACCCTATGGCGAATTGGTCATGGCTAGGGCTCTATAAACATAGTTTTTGGGTTCTCTTCTTCTATTTTTACACTCCCAGATCCCTGATTTTCAAAGTCAGACAACTGGTAATGAATCTTGTAGGTGAGTTTGTATTAAATTACTACAATGATGACAACAAATGCAACTTTCACAATTGTGTAATTTTTCTCTTCAATAGATCTTCCACCTAAAATCTAAAAACACGAATCAAGATGGAAAAATGTTTTGTTGTTTGTGATTTGGAGTTTTCCTTGGTCAAACCCTATTTTGGTATTTAAACCTTTTAATGAAACCAGGAAACATGAATGAATGATGAATGAACAAATAAATTTCACAACTCACCAAACCCTTGAAAGCGATTTTGAATGTAGATCTAGAATTAGCATGAAATGACTTCAATGGATGTGAATCTTTATCTTGAAACTTGACTTGAAACAATGCCTTTGAATGCTTGAATGGATGTTGAACACTACATCAACATATTAGCTTAAAAAATATGCATGATACATGAGGAATTTGACATGATAATAAGTTCTTGATTTCTATAATAATTCTTCAATAAATCTACTCTTGAATGCCTTGAAATGCTCTTGTGAACTATAACTTAATCTTAGGAGCATGAAATCTTCTTCTAGGTGAAACATAGTGAAATGACCTTATATTTATAAGTATGTAACATTAATTTCCAAAACTCAAAATAACACAAGCTGACATGTTAATATAGATTTGAAATAATTAAAATACCACCAAAAACATAATAAAAATTTAGGTCCTAGGTCTAAGTGAGGATCCATTCGCCCATGGGAGAATGGGTCCTAGGTCACTTACCTAGGACACACATTGATCAATGAGAAGTGTTATATTAAGGAAATAATGAATTTCATGTTTTCCTCTTCGGAAATTGCAACTAATTAGGCATGGATTTGAATTAAAGGGGCGAATTAAGGCACATTAACCTCGATTAATTAATAAATCCCTAAATGAGTGTGAAAATGTAAATAAATACACTGTAAAACACCACATTAAGGCACAATTAATTCCATTTATATTAATAGGGACCTAAAAATATTGTGAATATGTAACATAAGTAATACAAATCTAAATTAAGGCATCATTATATCCTTTTATTATTCATTCCCAATTAAGTGTGAAAAAGGGATACTTTTTCCTACACTACAATTTTGCTTGGGGTTTCTATTTTTTATTCGGTGGAAATTTTCTTCTATCAGATTTTATAATATTTTAATTGCCAAAAGGAAATATTAAAAAGAATTGTGGAGATATCTTTTGGCAGAATTTGAATTTTTGTAGGCTACTTTTTAATCTATCTAGTGCATTAAATCCTACTGGTCCATGCATACCATTGTGATAGTTTGTTAGTACCTTTTTTTAGTTCATTGTTTCCCCACATAATGGCACCTTCAAATTTTGCAAATTTGAAGTGCCCATGTTGAAAAATTTGGCTTTTCCCACTCATAAGTGCACCTGAAAAATCTGCCCAAGTGACCTACTTTGGAGAGTCATAATTCAAAGCTAGTTGATTTTCATGCCAAACCCATTGGCGAGTGTATTCATTTGAAATATGCGAACATTTATGTCTGATTTCAACTTCCCATGATGATTTTTAACTAGCTTTTGAAACAAAAAGTTGGAGGGTTCTGTGACTATTTTATTGTTTGTAAACTCTTAGTCCTACAAAGTGACCTGTTCAGATTCATATTTCATAGCTAGATGACCGTCATGAAAAATGGATTGGTTCTCTACATTCCCCTCATATTCATATGCTTCTTGGTCTAGTTTTAAAGCCACAAGATAAAGTTTGTTATTTTTACTAGGTCAAAAGAAAATGTAGTTTATTCTATTTTTACATCTACATTTCCATAATGTTTCAAGAAGGTCAACTTTGACCCCTAATATCTTGTGATGAATGTAGATTCATGGAAATACCTCTTGAAAACATTCTCAATGGACCTAAATGACAAAAAATTTACAGTAGTAGCTTCTCGGGAGATGATTTGATATTTTTTTTAGAAGGTGACTTGGTGAGCCCTAATTGGCTCTGGACAAGTGCAGTTGCAGGAAATTTTGAGGGAGCCTCTTTGGCATTGAGTATCTTGCACTTCAAGATGAATTTTTCTAATACATTTGTTGCACTGAGTTTTCAATTCAAATGTTTGCATTATTGTGCATTTTCATGACTTCAGGAGGTTATTTGAATAATTTTCTAGGGTGATTCCAAAGGCGACTTGACTTATTTTGAGCACTGTGCAAATATGCTAGAAAGCATTTTTTAATGACAACCCAATTCATATTTTTATCTCAAATGAATTTAGAGGTAGCCTCACATCAATTTAGGATGAAACTTTTCTCAAAGTGATTCTTTTTTTAGTTAGGCCTACAAGGGAACCCGACATGTGCATGTAGATGATGAAGCATTACAAATAGCTAGCTTTGCTATACAAGTTCTTGAGGGAAATTTTTTAGACCATTTTCAATCAAGTACATAATATGTTGCATTTTGGAGGAGGAAAAATGTGAATTTAAAGGTGTTGTTTCATTTTTCACAGAGCTATTTATCATTTAAAATATCTCAAATTATACCAATGTGGTATTGCAAGTAACCACTAAATTGTGATGTTCTCTGCTCAAGCCATAGAAGCAAAATGGTGTGGAAATAAAATGCAATAGAAGGTGGTGTCTCACTTGAATTCCCATGGGATAAAGTCACAACACTATTTGACATGGATGGGTTGTGTTAATAGCTATATGATAGTGAAAAATAAAATCTTTTTGCACAAGCCTAGAGTTGTTTACACTAGGGTTTCCATATTGTGTGGATGCAAATTTACTTCTTGCGGTCGTCGTTCAAGCCAAAAATATGATCCATTTAAACTTGGAATGTATTGGGGATGCATTTTGAAATAAATACAAAGCTCATCAAATGCTTTATACGTGTTTTGAAACACGGAGTGGAGGACAGATGATCAACCTAGGAGCAAGGGAAACAATTAAAGCTACTTTTAAGTGAATTAGATTGTGAAGATCTCTTTTGTTGATGTTGAAATTAGAAATTAGAATTAGTTTGAAGTTCTCACAATGAGGAGGATTCCAAATAATGTAACAAAAAATATTCACAAGACAATTCAATCAGTCTTCTTCATGAGAGGACAGGAAAAATTGAAGTAGAGGAAATTAAGATTGTTACTCACATTCATCATGATGTTAGTTCTATTTTTCTCCTACACCTATGAGTGTACCATGTACATTTTGGAATGTGATACTATTGATTGTTGTCAATGGTTTTCATTGATGTCAACATATCTTGGTTTCTTTATTAAGGTTTTGTTTTTATGCTTTGGTGATCCGGATTGGCATGCTCCATATGTTGTGTTGTGATGATCTATCTTTGGTCATGCTTGTCCTAGTCCCATTCATTTTACATCATAAAGAGATACACTCTTATGGGTTTGGACCGATTTGGAAACTGGTTAGCATGCCCTAGAACATTGTTTGCATTGTAACTTGTATATTCTATTCTTTGGTTTTGGATATCATGGGTAATATGTAGTGTGTTGATTTGAGCGAGGAGGATCTGTATGGTCTAAGTTTCATTCCTTTCCACCACAAGAATATTTTTTGGTGACCTAATTCAAATTGTGTTTGGTCGACTTAGGATATTATGAAGGTATGGAATGGTATAATAAATTTTATAATGTTCAATGAAATCAAGTGCGGTGAATTCAAATATAGAATCTAGATACTGTGCAAAAATATTCGACCAAAGAAAAAAGATAGTGAGGTTCTTCAAGTGTGACTGTTGGTGATAGTTATTTCTAGTGGTGGATTCCCTTTCATCATTCTTCTGGTAGTGATCCTTTTTCTTTTGGCTATAATAGTCGGGTAGTGAGCCCACCAACAACGAGCCTTACCTATAGTGAGCATTTTTGCAGTGATCCCTTATAAAATCACCTTAACCGATGTCACCTTAACTGGTGTTTTCTAATTGATAATTAGCGTTCTCCATGGTTTTTCCCATTGTTGGTTTCCACGTAATTTTTTGTGTTCTTTGTGCATGGTATTGTTAAGTTCTTTCATGTTCATATTTGTTTTAATTAGTATCTAATTGATTTAAGTTTTCCCCAGATTAATTAAGGTCAAGAAAATTGTTTTATGATAGATGATTCACCCCCTCTTAGTTATCTCGATTGTTCAACAGTATTTTTGGTTCAAAGGAAATCTTACTAACTTACCATGACCTAGGTTTCGAGTGAGATAAAATCAAGTCTTGAATTGAACATGAATGCATTTAAAAGAGATAAAGATTCACTAAATGATTTGAGCATGCTATGCGCCATAGGATATGGAATCTAGAGAGCATAGAAACACACCTTGGGATGACTAGAGAATTATTTTATAAAGTATTGATAGAGAACAGGTAATTTATTTTTTTTGTAAATGAAGCCATCATAGTGCAAACTGAAAGGGTTAATTTTGATATTGTTGACAAGATTCCAACATAAGAATAAGAGGATGCTCCTTGGACATTTTTTGCAGATGCTCGATGCAAAGGTAAATCAAGTGTTATTACTTCACACATGAGCAGTTTGTACTCTCAATGAAAATGCACCAAAATTGCTTGTGGAATCTTATCTTGGCATCGCTATTCAAATCACACTTTTCTTGAACCTTGTGATTCCAAATAGTGGTAGGATTTTGTAGAAAAATGTTGGGTAAAATAATTTTGGTTCCCTCGTATTATGTATTATATGGGGAGGCGATGTAAAAAAATTCAACTTCAAACCTTCAACTACAAAAATGTGCGATTGTGGCGGTATCGAGAAGTGTTGGAACATCCAATGCAGTGTGTTTAACCGATTGTTTACTATGGAACATTGTGTGCTCATGGATTTTTTGGAATAAGATCTTAACTACTTGAGGTAGATCCAATGGTGCACAAACTAACAATTTGTGTGTTTGATAGATCTGAGTATAGTTTATGGAAAGTGTAGATGAGATGTCACCTAATTTCTCTAGGCTATAATACTTGGAAAATTGTTGAGAAAAAATATTTTGTACCAATAAATGGTCCTAATACTACGGATGAGATTTCAGCTTATGAAGAAAATCAAAAAGCAAGGTATGTAGTATATAGTTCTTTGTCTAAGACTAGTTAAAATAATATTTCATTGAGCACCACTTATGAGGTCTGGGAAAAGTTGAAGAAAATCTATGAAGGAAATGATAGAATTAATTTATCAAAGAAGTTGGTAGCTAAGCACATAAATGAAAATTTGATGATGGAAGAAGGCGAATATATAGAAAGCTACTTTCAAAGAGTTGACAGTGCAGTAAAGGAAGTCAAAAATCAAGGAGGCCCTTTGACAGATGAAGATGTTATTGAGAAGATTTTGATGAACCTACCAGAGAGCTATAGTAACAAGATCTCAGCTATTGAGAAAGTTTATCATCTGAATAAATTCACCAGAGAGCAACTATTTGGCACCGACCATGTTTGAGGTGAGGAAATTTTGTAAAGAAAAGTAGATATCTGAAAAAGCCTTCAAATCCATAAACATAGAAGAATATCTAAATAGTGAAAGTTTAGATGAGTTGGAAGCAATATTCAAAAGAAAATTGATGAAAGGTACCGAAAAGTACAAAGATATGTTAGCCCTTAAATTATTTAGATGTGGAAATACTGGTCATCTAAAATCTAGGTGTCTGGAAAAAGTAACAAGAAAAAAGTTTAAAATAATCAATAAGAAGGCCTATTTTGTTAATAAAAATGCTAGTATTTTCGATGATGAATTAGATCAAAAGGACTATTTGTTTTCTGTGGAAAAGGATGAATCTAGATTTGATATCTCTAATATTTGTCTAGAATCTAATGAAAACATTTAATCTACATTTTTTTTTAAAAGAAATAGGGATGAATGTTTGATTGATAGTGGATGCTCAAATCATATGACTAGTGATAAAAGTAAGTTTGTGAAGCTTGAGAAATATGATGGAGATTCTGTTAGATTTGGAGATGATAAAATGACACTGATTGTTGGAATTGGTTCTATTACCTTTGATGGAAAATATAACACTGAAAAATTTTACTATGCGAAGGGTTTATATCATAATCTTTTAAGTGTTGGATAGATGTGCGAAAATGGCTATAATGTTGTATTTCAAGATGATGGTTGTGAGATCTGGAATTTTTTTTAAACTATTATTACAACAGGAAAAAGAACAAGTGAGATTATGTATCAACTAGAAGGAGCTACAAAGAGATGCTTATTTTCTCAGAGCAATGACAATTGGCTCTACCACTGAAGGATGTGTCACATCAAATTTGACAATTTGGGAAGGATAAGTTCAAAAAGAGCAGTTAGAGGCTTACCAATACTAACCAAACCAAATAGCATTATTTACAATGGATGTCAAGAAGGAAAATAGACCAAAGGAACATTTTGAGGAAAAGAAGAATCATCTACCAGATTGTTGGACCTAGTACACACTGACCTATGTGGTCCAACTAGAACAAGAAGCTTACAAGGTGAGAGATATTTTGTGCTTTTACTAGATGATTATTCCAAACTAACTTGGGTTACATTTCTAAGAGAAAAATCAAAGGCTTTAGAAAAAAACAATATTTTCAAGGCAAGAGTTCAGAATGAAGTTGATAGAAGAATCAACTACTTAAGATCTGATAGAGGAGGAAATTTTACTTCTGATGAATTAAACAAGTTCTATGAGAAACACGACATTAGAAGACAACTATTTGCCTCTAGAACACCACAACAAAATGGTGTAGTAGAAAGAATGAACCAGATAGTTCAAGAAGAAGCTAGAACAATGATCAAGGAAGTAGGTTTAACAAAGGTCTACTTGAAAGAAGCAATACACACAATAGTTTACACTCTTAACAAAGTATTATTCCGAAGGAGGTATGGAAAGACATCATATGAGCTATGGTGGAAGAGCTCCCATAGTAAATTACTTCAAAAAAAATGGAATTAAATGCTACATCCAAAGAGATGAGGACAATCTTGGAAAATTTGATAGTAGAGCTGGGTATGTGCAGGATCATGATGGACCAAAACATGGTGATATGTAAGCCATTTGACGGCCCATGTGGTTGACAACTTTCTTTTTACCAAAAATTGATGAAACGAAAAGGGTTTTTAGAGGATATTCTCAGCTTCCACCAATATAAATTATGCTTTACTTTGAATTTAATAAATAATTATTATTCATTTTCTATTAGAATTACGAATAAAGTCCTGATTGATAAGCTGATTGGAAAACATCTATAACTTTCAAACGGTATCACATTTTTTGAATCTAAAACATGCGTCACATTCTATGCTTTGTATACTATAGGATTAAAAAAAAAAAATTGAATTTCATGAATTTTTGACGAAGTTAAGGTGGTTAGATAGATGAGCTTTTATCATTTTTAAAATTTGTAATAAAAAATTCATAATTAATTATTTACCTAGAAAAAAAATTATAAAAAAATATGCATCACATCGGGACATGAGTCCTTTACTTATATCTAAAATATTATAAAAAAATATTATCATTTTATTGTGCTTAGGGTGGTCAGATAGACACCTACTTCTTATTTTTACCCTGAAATTTAAATACTACTACATTGAAATTTCAAATTTTCACCAAATAGATTTTTTTTTTTTAAATAAAGGTCTAGTAGTTTAGAAACTACATTCAATTTTCTACAGATTCTATTTTTACATTTTTTTGAAATAATATAGATAACTTATTCAAATTTTTACATTAAGTTGTCTAACTCTAATTTTCTATCTTTTTATTGCCACTTAAGGGCCTGTTTTCTCCATGATGATCCTGCACATACCCAGCTGATGAAGGTATATTTTTGGGTTACTCCACAAGAAGAAAAGTGTATTCGTGTTACAACAAGAGACTAAACAAGATAGTTGAAAGCGTGAATGTTAAAGTGGATTAATATGTTCAAAGAAATATTGATAGGCATATTAAATATGAATTGGATGACTGAGATGACAAAGAAAAGAAGGATACGAAAGAAGAAGAGACAAAGGAGGCTCCAAAATATACAACTAAAACCCCAATGTATGTACAAAGAAACCACTCAGAAAATAAGATTATTGGAGATAAGAATAAAGGAGTCATCACAAGAAGAAAATTAGCTCAAGAACAAGTATTATTGTTCTTACTTTCAAAAACTGAGCCAAATACTATGGAAGAAGCATGCAATGATTATCTAATTGGGTGAAGGAAATGAAAGAAGAGCTTGACCAAGTAGAGAAAAATCAAACATGGGACCTTGTGTCTAGACCAATAGACAAAAATGTAATTTGAACAAAATGGGTATTCCAGAACAAGCCAAATGAAAATAGAAAGATAATAAGAAAGAAGGTGAGATTTGTTTGCAAATGTTACACGCAAATCAAAGGTATTGATTTTGAAGAGACATATGCCCTTGTTGCCCAGATGGAACTGGTATGCATATTGTTTGATTTTGCAACGTTTAAGGATTTCAAAGTCTATCAAATGGACTGAAAATCGGTATTCTTAAATTGATAACTGAAGGAAGAAGTCTACATTGAGAAACCAGCGGGATTTAAGTTTAGAAATGACCTCGATGTTGTTTGTAGGTTTAAAAAGATCTATACAGATTGAAGTAGGCATCTGGAGCTTGGTATGGCAGATTAGACAAGCATTTGATTGGACAAGGATTTCAAAAGTAATCTATTGACAATAATTTATACTACAAATTTTACTCAAATCAAATGTTGATTGTTTTGGTTTATGTTGATGACATAATCTTTGGAGGAAATGATGATTTGTGTAGGAAATTTGTAGATGAAATGTAGAAAGAATTTGAAATTTATATTATAGGTGAGTTAAATTTCTTCTTTGGATTACAAGTAAATCAGAATAGAAAAGGAATTTTCATCTCTCAATCAAAGTATACCAAATAATTATTGAAGAATTTTGGATTGGAGAAATCTAAACCAGTTTGTACACCTATTGTTACGAGATGTAAGTTGACAAAAGAAGATGATTCACCTAAAGTTGATGCAAGTATGTATAGGTCAATGATTGGAGGATTCTTATATTTGACTACTACTAGACAAGACATTATGTATTATATTTGATTAGTAGCTAGATTTCAGAAAGAACCAAAGGAATCACATGTTGTTGGAGTAAAAAGGATCTTTAGATATTTGAAGGGTACAAAAGATATCGGGTTATGGTATCCAAAGGATTCATATTTCACTTTGATTGCATATAATGATGTTGATTGGTTCGGATGTGTTGATAACAGGTGGAGCACAAGTGGTGAATCTTATTTCCTTGGCTCCCATTTGGTTGCTTGGTCGAGCAAGAAATAAGATTATGTATCTTTATCTACTGGTGAAGTTGAATACATTGAAACATCCTCATGTTGCACTCAAGTATTGTGGATGAAACAAACACTGAAATAAAATGGCATATCATTTGATGAACCGATTTAAATTATGTGTGATAACACTAGTGCAATAAACATTTCCAAGAATCTAGTACAACACTCCAGACTGAAACATATATCGATCAGATGGGTATGTGCAGGATCATCATGGAAAAAATAGGCCCTTATGTGGCAATAAAAATTTAAAAAATCAGAATTAGACAACTTGACGTAAAAATTTGAATAAGTTATCTATATATTAATTTGAATAAAAGGAAAGATTATTTTCAATGAAGTAGTACTTAAATTTCAGGGTAAAAATAAGAAGTAGGTGTTTGTTTGACCACCCTAACCAGAATAAAATGATAATATTTTCTTATAATATTTTCCATATAAGTAGAAAACTCATGTCGTGATGTGGTGCATATTGTTTTATAATTTGTTTCCAAGTAAATAATCAATTATGAATATTTTGTTACAAATTTTAAAAAATATAAAAGCTCGTCTATTCAACCACCTTAACTTGGTAAAAACTTCATGAAACTCTTTTTTTTTTTTGTTAATCCTATATTATGCAAAACATAGAATGTGATGCATGTTTTGAATTCAAAAAATGTGATACTATTTGAAAGTTATAGATGTTTTTCAATCAGCCTATCAATCAAGACTTTATTTGTAATTCTCATTTACAAAATGCATAATAATTATTTATTAAATTCAAAGTAAAGCATAATTTATTTTCGTGGAAGGCTAAGAATCTCCTCTAAAAACCCTTTTTGTTTCATCAATTTTGGTAAAAAAATATTCATCATCCATAGGGGCCATCATATCACTTACATATCGCCACTTTTTGGCCCATCATGATCTTGCACATACCAAGATATCACTTCTTGAGAGAAAAGGTTTTGGAAAATGAGGTAAGACTTGAATATGTACCTACAAAAGAGAAGATTACAAAAATTTTCTCAAAATCATTGAGCAAAGATACTTTTGAGTATCTTCAACAAAAGTTAGGGGTTCCTCCCCCTCCTAGTCTACAATAATTTACACAAAGGCGTGCATTTATCTAGGGTATTATATAATCACTCTTCTCTGGATCAATCAGGGATAACTTTAAGAAATCCCCCCCTCAGTAAAGGTGTAAAATCCTGGCAAATCTTTCCTTTTATTTGAAAAATATATTAATTTTCCTTGGTGAATCTTAATGGATAATTGGTAAAAAAAAATAATCACATTGGCGAATCCTAGTGAATAATCACTAAAACGGTTCATTAAAATGGCGAATCTCTCCTTTAAAAATTTGCATACTTGGTCGGCACAGTTCCCCCATATATATATATATATATATATATATTTTTAATATTGAAGTAGGGGCCTGGGGGTGACAGCCACTGGCAGGGTCAAGGGGCAGCGCCCCTCGCGGGGGTCAAGGTGGCAGAGCCCCCTTGTGGGGGTCGAGGGGGCAACGCCCCCTCATGGGATTCGGGGACAACAGCCCTAGCACGCTCCTGTCATGATACAAGCGGGGTCGAGGGGTAGAGCCCCTCACCACCAAGCATAAATTCACTATTGAAAATGCATTGGAGCATGCACAGATCAAGTGTTTTTAAAAAATCTCACTTGAAAATCAAACGACTGCAAGTTCATTCTGTGAGTGAATATCGACATGAGTGAACATCATCGGTGGGACACTTAGGGATGTCCTTCCGATACAATGATACAAAGCTTTGATCAGATGTCTTTCTGGGAGATTCGCGTGAATATTGTAGATTCCCTTCATGATTCTCTAGAATTACACAAGTGGTGTACCTGTGCCCTGGTGGACCCCAAGTCGAGTATGGAAGCCTTATCGGTGTGAGTTAACATCATCAGTGGGACAGTTAGGGATGTCTTGCCGATACAATGATTTAATATGCACTTAGTGAATTTCATGACTTAGTGAATTATGTGACTTTATATGCACGTGCCTTTTAAAAAGGTTGTTGAGTCCCAAAACAATTTTTGGGCCACATGATCGAATCCAATTGTGTGGCCCAAAACAAATTTTGGGCCTCAACAACCTTTTCAAAAGGCACGTGCAAATAAAGTCATGGAATTCACTTGCATCCATTCGATTAAAAATATAATCAATGACAATAAATAATCAAACTATTAAAGGCTAAAACATCCCTAAAATGAAATGGTAAATTATTATTAGTGGCGAATATACCATAAAAATTCATTGTAAGAATATAAAATTACTGGCAAATATAAGTAATATTTGTAATTATAGTATAAACTATTGGCGAATCAGATTTGACGATGTGTCGTTTAAAAAATAATACATTGGCGAATTAATCGAGACAATTTTATTTTTTTGTAAAAACCTAGCGATTCGGCATCCTTTCTAGCTTGTATTATTCACCATTTTTGGAGGTCCCTATTTCAAATATTCACCATTAAAGTTATCCTTGGGATCAATGCTTGGTGGCTTCCTTATAGGGGGAGTGGAGTAAGTTTTTTAGAGGGATTTTTTTGCTTTGTCCTTGATGTCAAAGGGGGAGAAGAAAAGAGGATCCTTGATGTTGTTGATGCTGACATTGTGTTATTTGGCTTGTCATTGATGAATGTTTCCATCAATAACAAAGGGGGAGATTTTTGGAATTTATGATGTTGTTGATTTTTTTCATTGATGTCAATGTATCTTGGTTGATTGATTAAGGTTCGATTTTGATGTTTTGGTGATCTGGAATGACATGCTTTGGATGTTGTGATGTGATGATCTATCTTTGGTCGTGTTTGTCCTGTTCCCATTCATTTTTCATCATAATGAGATGCACTCTTATGGTTTTGAACCAATTTGGAAATTGGTTATTGTGCCTCGGAACATTATTTGCATTGCAACCTATATGTTCTATTCTTTGGTTTCGGTTATCATGGTTAATATGTAGCATGTTGATTTGAGAGAGAAGGTTCTGTATGGTCCATGTTTTATTCCTTTCCACTACGAGAATTTTTTGTGGTGACCTAATTCAAATTGTGTTTGGCTGACTTAGGACATTATGAAGGGATGGAATGTTATAAGTAAAAGTAGATTTTGTTTGATGAAAGAAAGAGTGTTGAATATGAATCTAGAATCTAGATATTTGTGAAAGTATTCAGCTAGAGGTAGCAAATAGTGAGGTTCTTCATGTGTGTCTATTGGTGATAGTTATTTGTAGTGGTGGATTCCCTTTCATCATTCTTCTACCAATAATCCTTTTGTTTTGGTAGTGAGAATTTTTTCTTTTGGCTGTAATAGTCAGGCAGTGAACCTACCAGTAGTGAGCCTTACTTGCAGTGAGAATTTTGGCAGCGTGCCCTTGTAAAAATTACCTTAACTGGTGTCACCTTAACGAGTGTTTTATAATTTTGAATTAGCATTGTCCCTGGTTTTTTTAATCTTGGGTTTCCACATAAATTTTGGTGTTCTTTGTGCATGGTGTTGTTAAGTGATTTCATGTTCATATTTGTTTTAATTACTATTTAATCGATTTAAGTTATCTTCAGATTAATATTTGTCAAGAAATTTTTTTTATAATAACTGATTCAACCCCTTCTTAGTTATCCAAATTGTTCAATAGTCTTGCTTGTTTAGAGGACGTGTTACTAAGTAGTCACAACTTAGGTTTGGAGTGAGATCAAATCTAGTCTTGAATTGATTAGGAATGCATTTATAAGAGATAAAGGTTCACTAAATGATGTGAGTATGTTATGTGCCATGGGAGATGAAATCTAGAAAGTGTAGCAACACACCTTTGCATGACTAGAAAATTGTGTTATAAAGTATTGGCAGATATTAGGTAATATTTTTTCTGTACATGAAGCCACCATCATGCAAACCAAAAGGGTAATTTTGATATTGCTGAGGAGATTCGAACGTAAGAAAAAGAGGATGCTACTTGGAACACTTTTGCAGATGCTCGATGAAAAGGTAAATCAAGCATGATTACTTCACACATGACCAGTTTGTTCTCTCAGTGAAAATGCACCAAAATTTTCTATGGAATCTTATCTTGGCACCGCTATTCAAATAACACTTTCCTCGAACCTTGTGAAACTGAACAGTGGAATGATTATGTAGAACACTATTGACTGCAATACCTTTGGCACCCTAGTATTATATTTTATATAGGGAGATGATGCAAAAAAAAATCAATTTCAAACCTTCAACTACATAAAAATGCTATTGTGGTGGTATTGAGCAGTGTTGGAACATCAAATGCACTGTGTTTGACCAATTGTTTGTTGTGGAACCCTGTGTGCTCATGAATTTGTGTGAATAAGATAAGGGTTTTATAGTGACCATTGTAAACACTTTCTTGGAACTTGAGTTCATGAAAAAGAGAATAATGTGAAGAGCATTAAAGCTATCAAAAGTCAAAAGAATCATTCTAATCAATCTTGGTTGAAGAAGAAAATGAAAAGTTGTTAAAAAAATGAAGGGTTCAAGGTCTCCCCTATTTGCATCACCTATCATTGAAACACATGGAAATTCCTGTGAGACTTCTACAATGGTGTGATGGTGGATTATCTTATCAGCTATCATGGTAACCTATTCCCTTCTTCATGTAGCTTTTGTGATATTCGATGATAGATGTTAGGCTTACTCTTATCGCCCATCATAGTATTATGTTTATTATTTCTTCCTATTTTGGTGATGCACTATATGTTTATGCAAGTATTATGGTGGATATGTGAAGATTCCAAATATTATTATTTTATGATTTTTTTAATGGTGTGGAAATTATTCATGGGTGAAGTGCAGCTTGATGGGAAATAATTAAAATCCTCACAATTAGAAACAAACTTAGGTTACTAAAAATAATCAAAGGAGAAAAATTCATGGGGAAATGTTTTTAATTTCCCAAGTCCAAAAATTTCACCACTTTAAAATGTTTTGAGTATAAAGTGGAATAGGTGAAAATATTGTGCAACATGGTGGAATTTTACAAAATTAAAAGGCTCCATTACAAAATTTAGAAAATTGTATTTGCTAGAAGATGAAAATGTGAAGTGGGTTTCTATAGCATAGCAAAGGAAGAGTAAAAAAAAAGGGGAATTTCATGGGAGAACATATTTTTTTTAGCTGCAAGGTAAATGGTGAAAGTAGGAAGTGGATTTTTTCATTGCAGGTTAAAATGAGAAGAGAGAAGAAATTTTCTTGTTATAGATCAATGGAAGATAAAGGATCCAGATGTCTTCCACAGATGGATTTTAGGGCTGCTTCCTTTTATCTTATTTTTCTTTCTCATTTGGTGGGGGTTCCATTTTTTGAATGTTTTGCAAGGCAAGTAGAAGCTATGTAAAAAATTGTAAATTTTGGATGTATTATATAACTATTAGTCATTAATCTGAGATGTTTCGGTGTTCTAAATTGGGCTTTATGAATATATTCTATCTTGTGACTGTCTCCATGGTTGGGATGCAATAATTTTTTAAATTCATTAATCAAAGATTAATTGGGATTTTTCATGCACATTTGTTGCATTTGAGTTGCATTTGTCATTGCCTTATGTTCAAAGATAAGTATAATTTCTTTAATGAATTTAATGGGAGTATTGTGTTTCCAGGAGGATTTATAAGAATGGACATTTGATAAAAATTCATTTGTCTTGTTATCATAATGTTGTAACATTTTTAAAGATCTTCAAAACATGTTTAACATTATAGGATGAAATGTTCGCTATATGACTTTGTAGCCTTCTCCTTGGAACTGGTCAATCCTTGTGCATATTTTGTTTTTAGATTGGTCCCAAATCTTAAAATCTAAACAAACCATTCAATTCTATTTTTCCTATTTTATGGGTTATTTGTATCTGCCATGTTCTCCATGATAATTAATTAATGTTTCCCAATATCTTAGCCAATGTTGAGTGATATTTAATGTTTCTTGACATATTCTTGTGAGAGAATTATTTTTAAAGCAATACCCTATTCAATGTGTGTATGAATATGTAGGTGTTGCTAAAAGGGTCACCCCCTAGGTCCGACAAAGCTTGAAGTGCAAGGGAAATGTGTTCCAGTCTCATTTCTTGTTTGTTGGCCAAATCCTACACTATATCTGAGCATGAAATGTGGCTTACTTCTAGGATTTAGTGGATATATTGATTTGGGAAACCAACAGATTGGCAACTCTACTAGGGAGAAGTGGAGGAATATCCATTTGCATAGATTCAAGAATTTGGTGAATCTGAACACCTGGTTTAGATATTGAAGTTTTGAGACTTGGAAGTGATTTTTTTGTAGAAACTTTAAATGAATTAATGTGTGATTCTATTGTGGGAGAAGACCCATAAGGAAATTCATCTTTGAAGGAGCTTCATACTGCTTGAATTTCAATCCTCTATGAAGAGAGGTTGTGACTCTATCTAAAAAACCTGCTAAAGATTTGAAGAAGTTTCATATCTACAAATATTTCTAGTTGGGAAGAAGAATTTGTAGTGACTGCAACATATCTAGGTATTTTTCACTTTTTGGTTTTCAAAAAATTTGTGGGTAAAAACTATATTTGAAAGTCTTAAAATTTTTGGTTCCCTATTGAGTGAAATGACACTAAGAAAGTGAAAGGATACTAATATTGATTTTGCATACTTCTGAGTTATAATTTACAACCTATGTATTATGTTGAATAAGTATGCTTGTTCTTGAAATATTCCCACTAAATAGATCTTAAGTGTAGATGCATTTGAGTTATGCATTGTGGTATTCTAAGGTCATGATGAAAGCGAGAAATAGAATAGTGAATGATCAATTGTAGAGTTGATATTTGAAGTTTGAAAAGGCATATCAAAATGCATCAATATATGCATCCTTGTATGGTTCCTAGTCCAACCATGGTTTGTCATCAGCCCTAGCCAGGTTTTCAAAGAGGTTATAACACTAGAATATATAGACCCATCAATTTCAGTGGTATTAATGGTTACCCAAATATCATTCCATATGGAATCATAGATAGAATACCAAGATTCAATGGTGAGGAGTCTGAATCAACTAGTAGGCATCTACAAGAATTCAATAATTTTATAGAATACTATGAGGTAGATCATGAGGATGTTATCATAAAGTTATTTGTGAAAAATTTAGAAAATTCTAGAAAATATTGGTTTTCTAGATTACCAATGCATTACATATGTTCATGGTGAGAGTTTAAGATACTTTTCATTGATCAGTTAGAAGGAATACCAGTAGACAGTGTGTTATTTTTATATCATAAACATTTTAATATCTAAGAATAATTTGAAGGAAAAGTTGAATACATGTCACCTATTGATGCATTGTGTGATATTAAGATATTTGAGGATGAATAATCCTATGATTTTCATGAGAGATTCATGAAAATTTTGTTTGGTATACCAATAGTAGATAGACCTGATGAATCACAAAGTATTGATTTTTTTTGTGAAAGACTTGAGTTGGGTCTAGGTACCTTTCCAGCTAACTTGAAGCCCCATAGCCTTAAGTGTTTATATCAATAGATTTCAATGATTGGATAAATGATAGAGCAACTTGGAAGTGGTTTCCTAACTATTATATGTGATGGTACCCTTTCTAGACTTGATCAAAGAGATTTGGATGCTATAGAAAAAGACAATGATGATGCATCATGTAGTGATGAAGATTCTTTTCATGATCAACCCATAGAGAAAACATACCCAAATTAAGATTCCAGCCATAATAGTCATGGTGAAATGAATGAAACACATAAATTTTCTTTTGTTTGCTCTAAAAATATAGAAATAGAGAGCCACTTTTCTGTATCATATGAATGCTACAATTATGCAAATAATTTTCTGAATGATCATCTTAGTTCAAACTATTTTGATGATATTTTCCCTTCAAGCAATGAGTGTGATGTTGTGAAGAACAGTGGGATTCTAAGTTCTCTTGGACAAGAGCATGATGAGGGAGATGAATTGAATTTAGTTTTTGAAGAAGAGATATGTAATAATTAGTAATATGGTACACTGGGTCTTGCCTCTTCTACAAGTGAGTGTACCATTGGTACAAGCTTCTATGATGATGAGACAAAGGAGATTTCTGATTTAAGGAATGATTTTGAGAATGTTAGTGTATTAGATGCAAATGAAAAAGTATGCAATGAAATTCAGTTTGAGAGATCATAAAAAAAAAAACTGCAATAAAGAAACAAACAATTATTTTTAGTTTGACAGTGAAGAATATGGCCCTGCTGATTGTTGCAATAGTATGGACAAAGAAGAAGATATGAATGCAAGCAATTCATTGGATGAACCGGTTCAGGTAGTTGATTATGAGGAGCATGCATATGTTGGTAATGAAAGTGATGAACAAGGAACTCTTTTCTTGTTTGATTCTTCACCTTCTTCCATTCCTTTTGTTGGTTTTGAAGTTATCACTCAATGTTTGCATGAGAATACCACACATTTGGTTGTATATGAAAGTGAAAAGGTAGAGACAAATATTGGTATAGCTTGTGAATCTCTATATGATCATTTTGCACTTGAATAATATGATTGTTTTAATCATATGGATGCATATGAGAACCTTTTTTCTAGATTTTCAACTTATATTCCTTCTCATGAATAGTATGTTTCATATTTTCATGTTGGAGCAGCAGGAGATAATGTTGAGTGTGATATTATTTGCAATAGTGAATGTATTTTGAACACTCACTATGATGAGTTTGTTGCAAATGAATATTTTGAGCCATATGAACCTGTACTTGAAGCTTCTTTTTGTGATAAGATAATGAGTACTGGAAATCTTTTCTATGAGTTTGAAGTAGGAAAAATTGTTTGAGATGCTGACATTTCTTCTTGATGTCATGATTTGAATAAAGATGATGGACTTGTGGATGTTGATAAGTCTTATTTTCAGAATATTGAGAGACATGATAATGTGATTGGGCTATGTTGTCAGTATGATGATAAACTAGCCTATGATGAAATTCAGTTGAAGGAGTTACAAATGGGTGAGCATTCTTTGCTCAATACACAGGAGGATTGCTCATTGTTTTTGAGGCATGAAATCTTCCCTAAGCATAACCATTGTGAGGTGGTTAATAAATGGGATAAGACTACATTTTAATCTAGTCTTGATCATTATCCTCATATGTTATCACTTTCTCAAAAATCAGAAAATGAAGAGATTGATAGTGATTTGGTTGCCATGCAACAACAAATCTAAATAGGGAGCAAGTTTCCACTTTTACAAAGGAAGCTTGACACTTGTGTTTGCAGAAATGTAGTCACTCATGTTGTTGTGCTGTGATAGAGGAAAGTATGGATTGAGGGAGATCAAATCTTTTAATAGATCGGTGTTTGATAGGGGTAAGAATTGAATCCCCTTTTTCATTTGGTGGCTTGGGATCACCAAGTGAGGTTGAAAAATTGAATAAGGACTCAGAGAACCCAAGGGACTTGGCACTTGATCTACTCCCTAGAGATCTGCAATCTCACCATGCCAACAAGGGGAATGCATCCCCACTTGGAGCCATTGATGGCACCTTCAAATTTTGCGAATTTGAAGTTCCCATGTTGAAAATTTTGGATTTGCACAATTAGAAATGCACCTAAAAAATCTACCCAAGTGACCTACTTTGGAGGTTCATAATTCAGATCCACTTGATTTTCATGCCAAACCCCTTGGTGAGTGTATTCATTTGACATATGTGAACATTTATGTCTAATTTCAGCTTTCCATGATGAGTTTTAACTAGGTTTTGAAAGGCAAAGCTAGAGGGTTTTGGGACTATTTTGTTGTTTGTAAACTCCTAGTCTTGCGAAGTGGCCTCTTGTTCAGATTGATATTTCACAATTGGATGATCATCATGAAAAATGGCTCAGTTATCTACATTCCCCTCATATTCATGTGCTTCCTGGTTTGGTTTCAGAGCCACAAGATCAAGTTTGATATTTTTACCAAGTCAAAAGCAAATGTAGTTTGTTTTGTGCGAATTTGTCTATTTTAGTGAGTTTGATGCAAGGTCCCCCTCTCACAAAAGTGGGGGATAAAATGTAGTGTAGAAAAAATTATCCCTTTACATTTTCAAACTTTTTTGGGCCCTCCCTATTAAAATGTAGTTCATTTATGCTTTAATTGGTCCTATTTTGCATCCACAAGCCTAATTAAATGCATTTTTTTGAGGATAATCCTAACATTTAACAAATGAAAAATCATAATTTGATATTTGTGGCTATGTGTTCTAGATCTATGGATCTAGGACTCATACACCCCTTTTGGAATATGGGTCCCACCTAGGTCTCGAGGCCTAATTTTAAATGTTGCATTGAACTTAACACTTCTTGGAGTTTGTGTCCTAGGTTTAAGCCACTAGGACTCATATTCCTAGCCTAGTGTATGAGTCCCACTTTAAATTGGACCTATTTTAAATCAAATTCTTGGTGGGTTTTTATTATGAACTAGATCTAATGTCGGTTGTAGTGTTGTAATTTTGAGAAAGTTGGCATAAACAAGTATAAATACAACGTTATTTCACATAATTTCCATCTAAGAAATCTTAACAAGCAAGCAAAATTCAAGAGATCTTATAAGCGTTCAAGTGTGAAATCTAAGAGCATTGAAGAGAAAATCATCAAACAGTTGGAGCTACATTCAATATTCAAGCATCATGTTAAGGTCATCATGCATCATGTGTGTTTGTGAGCTAACATTTTTTATGTAGGTTTCATGATTCAAGAAAGCATTCAAGACAAGTTTCAAGCATTCAATCAAGAGTCAAGAGCCACATCCATTGGAGCCATTTCACACAAGTTTTTTGCCTCTATTTCAAGGGTTTGATGAGTTTCAACATAGCATTTTTTCATACATCATTTCTTCATTCCTTTTTATTTCATTTCAAATTTTAATTACCAAAATGGGGTTCGACCAAGGAAAACCCTATTCCCTAAAATAACAACATTTTTTTCCTCTTGATGTGTGTCCTTAGATCTAGGTGTTTTGAAGCATGAAGACCCTTTGAAGACAGTTGCAAAATTTGTCAAAATTGTTAAGAAATTGTCATCTTCATAAAAACTCACCTACAAACAAAAATTCAAAATTTCAGACTTGAAGAATCAAATAGGATGATAGCTATAGAAGATCATTAGAGGTAATATAAATATCATTCCAACCCTAATACTAGGAATAAATCACCCCTCTGGGTGTATGAGTCCCAGTACACCCCTTTTGCCATTTTTTTCTGGATCCTAGATAGTCACCAAAAGATTCTAGATTCTACCCAAATTCCTGTAGCAGAACTAAATTGCCCAACCTGGCATATGAGTCCTAGTGCAGTTCAAAAACCATAAATTTTAGGATTACAAATCTTGTTTGACCACTTCATTCTTCTAAGTACCCTTTTGTTTGATTCTCTTTTTTCAATCCGATTTCATGCACTTAAGTTTCAAGGGTTTTTTGGATAGATGTTTGTATTTCTCCTTTGAAGCTTCATTTAATGGTGAAGCCCCATCTAATAACACAAGGAAACCCCCAATTGAGTCACTTAGTTGAGGGATCTTGGTTTCCTAATGAACTAAAGTGTCAAATGGGTCCCTTTGTTCCATCTCCCAAAAGGTGGAACCCTATTTACATTGGTTCAAACCTTTATTCTATTAAGTTGATTAAATATGAAATACAGATAACATAAACTAAAATCACAACACCATACACATGAGAACACCAAATTAGGTGTTGGAAAAAATTTGAGTCCACTTTCAGGCCAAAAAGTGGAATTTTTTTCCCTTATTTTCAGAATTTGACACATTTGACCTTAAAAATTGAAGCACTTAAAGATGGAATCTTGGAGAAATTCAGTTATCATAAAATGTAGAACATGGAGTATAGTTTCCAAATATGTAATTTATTTCAATACCAGGTGCTACAAATTGATTTTCAATAAGCATTTCTAAAAACCACTATTTAAAAGTCACTTTTTTTTACCATACCATGCATGTGTACATCATCCATATTTTGACCTAAATTATGATATTTTTCAAAATATTTTTTGGAAAGGATTTGTTACTCAATCAAGCACTTTTTTCAATATTTTTTTATAATATTTTATTGAATTTTTTTTGCTAAATTTTTATTAGCCATATTTTTCATTTTTAAAAATCATCGTGCATGACAAACATAAGATAACCTAAACTTAACATTTTTTTATTTTTTTAAAATTGAAAAGAATTGTTTGAAGTACGTTTTTCGTGCAATTCATTTTACAATAAAATATTTTAACTAAAGGTTATTCAAATAGTAAAAAACCTTGATATTTCAAGTTTATTGACAAGTTTCATTAGAAACTAATTGAAAAATAGAAAAATAATCTGATTGTAAAAAAAAATACATATTTAGAATCTACACTATCTCATCTATAATGGGTTTTCATTTTGTCAAAAAAAATTGCGAAAGAAGTCTTCAAACATAGCCCAAAGTCACTATTTTCTTGTGCATTGCTACGACACTCAACTTGCAGGTCAAACCAAGTCCAAAGCTTAGGTTCAAATCCCCAAGCATTTTTCCGAACCAAAAAACAAAGAAAAAGTTTGACCAAAAAATCAAATTTTAAAAAATAGAATGCCATTTTGAAAACGGGATCCCGTTTCATAAAAAAGGTATTTTTTTTTATGATTTTAAGAAATGGGATCTCGTTTCAAAATGAGATTCTTCTTTTTTTTAAATGGGATACCATTTTGAAATGGGATGACATTTCTTAAAATATATATATATTTTTTTTAATGATTTTAAGAAACGGGATCCCATTTTTTAAAAAGTGGGATCCCGTTTCTTAAAATCATAAAAGAAAAAGTTTGCAATAGGATCCCATTTTTAAAATAGGATCCCATTTTTACAATGGCATCCTGTTTTTTAAAATGTGGAATCTTGTTTTAGAACGGGATCTCATTTTAGAACGGGATCTTGTTTTAGAACGAGATCTCATTATTTTTAAAAGGGGATCTTGTTTTGGGATTGGGGTCTCGAACCTAAACGAGATCCCATATATTAAGAAAATGGGATCCCATTTTTTCGAAGCCAATTTTAGGTTTTTTCTAAGAAAAAAGCTTCAATGTTTTGTGGACTCATCTTCTTGCATTTACCCAATTTACATGGAAAAATCAATGAAGGAAAAACCACAATGAGGATTAGCTCACAATATAAGTAATAGAAAAACTGAGACGAAGGGGTTCACTGCCAAACAAGATACACTATCCAAATAGGCTCATTGCCATAGAAAGAAAACAAGAATATAGACAAAGAATATTACATAGAGAAAAAAATTCTCAATGAAACAAGGAGTCCACCACAATTTCTCGCACACTTTCATAGTCTCACATGAAAGATATCAGATACTTTCAAGTCACTACCTTTAGGAACCCTAACATGAAGTTCATATTGCTCTGCTTAATTTTGTATCACACACATCACTTACAACAATCTCACACCTATCTTGTTTCTTACTCTTTCCACACCCTCTTGCATCAATAGCATACATATTTATATCAAGATCTACCTACATTCAAATTCAAAATAGTTCGGCACCTAAACATTCCTGTGGTGGATGGGAATGAAAGACGACCTACATAAATTCTTAATTAGGACCCAAATAGATCACAACACACTTCAACATGCTTCCACAAGCTTGACATGTAGTATTAAACACAAGGTTGGCCAACATCCATGCAAAACACCATAGACATTAAGTACATGCTTCCTTAGATCAAGCCAAAATTTTTAGACAACATAATTTGATTGAAATCAATCCAGAATAATCCATAAACTACATAAGATTCATCAAACGCTTCATTCAAGCTTGCATCAACAAATACTTTAACGTAGGACAACTGATAACCCTTAATTGCAAACTGATAAATGAAACCCACACTATACTACACCAAATAAAGTTAAAACTTGAATACAAAAATATAAATACATTATAAACAACTTCTCAAGTTTGCATAACCTAAAACCAAATAGCAGAGAAATGCAAAGCAAATAAATTTCTCCCAGACCACATAAAACATCACTGAACAAATGGTTCACACACTAGTGAAAATATCTCGCATTGTACAATGATCCATAAACCAAAATTTTGAATATAGAAACCTCTGGTAACCTTGAATAACATATAATATCTTCACATGCATAGAATCAACACTAAAAGAACATGAAGCACAATATCAAGGCACATTATGAATATTTGCACAACATAGTTTACTCCGTTTATTAAATTTTCTCAAAATAACTTGAAAACCAAGTTCCAAAGACATCATCTCAGCTCATTACTTCATTCCAGCTCATCTTTAGACTCTACAATAAAAAAATAGCTCTATGTACTCACAATACTTCCTCAAGGTCTCAACTACACATGCACAACCTATTTTCTTCTTTTCAACAATTTTCTCAATATCCTCAACATCTTTATCCCATAGTTGACATCAATGACAACACCAATCAGTAGACTTCTTTTTGACATCAATGAAAACATCATAATTCTTGCAATACTAAAATTATGGAGAAGTAAATTAATCCCTTCCACTTACATGGACTATGAAACACATATATTGGTGAAGTTAAATTTTGATTATATCACAATTAGAGAGCTAGTTGAAATCCCTAACAGGATATTATATATGATAAAAGGAAAGGAAAAAAGAGAAGAGATTCACCCAAATCTGAGGAATCTACTAATATATCACAATAAAATAAAGAAATTCAATAAAATAAGATATCGATGCCACCAAAGGAACAAACAAGCCTACAAGCAATACCTAGTTGTTCATATAATTTGCGGCAAGTGAACCTTGCCTAAACTAATATGGAAACAACAAATATCTATTAAAATTTTCAATCCTTTATTAGGAAAAAGACAATCTATTGGATTATAGCTTAAACAAAATACTTCATAATATCCTATGATTCACAAGCGGGTCAGAGTTTCCTATTTTTCATTGCAAACAATGAATGGATGAGATTTAATATTATTATCTTTTAGTTGATGTCTACATTTATCACCATTTATTCCTAGAACTATAATTAACTTGATTTCTTCACTTCTTCAAATTGATATAACCCTTTTCATTACACCCAATTTATTCTTTGTGAAGCTAATTTTTCCTTAGCCTTTCGATTTTTGGATTTATAATTTTTTGGCTTCAGGATGATCCACGCACAAAAGAAAAATTGGTTTTGAAAGGTGCGCAATGCACCACGTTGTGGTTGCATGGTTTTTTATCTATTGATTTCCTTTTAGGAGAAAGTTGGGTCATGTGTTAGCTCGAAGGAGATTTTCTCAAGGATGATTTTCACAAATCTGGGAATACCCACTTGCTTGACACACCATCTTTTCATTGCGACTAGGTTGTGCTTTAAGGAGCTTTCTTTTTGGATTTTTTTGGAGCATTCTTTTTCTTTGGTTTTCAAGAGGAAGCTTTGATTCGATGTTGCCAAGCCATGTGATCGATCAAAAAGACTTTTTCTTGGCTATTTTCAAGGATCTAAGCATTTATGGAGGGAAATCTTGCTAAATCTCTGAGGGATATTAATTCAGCTATTCAGAATTGATGAGAAAGGATTATCGTGATCTAATTAAAGATCTATGATCATATTGTGAGCTATTAGGTGCAAGCATCTAGTAATAATTAATTATAAGTAGAGGCAATGTTTCTCTCTCCTTTCAACTATAAATTAGAGGCAGAAACAAAATAAAAGGGTTCCTAAAGTTTTCCCTTTTGAAAACAAATTCTTTAGTTTTCCTTAGTTATAGGAGTATTTTAATTAAAATTTTGCAGAACACTACTTCTCTCTGGCATGTTATATATGTTTTAACTCAATCTATTGTCAAATAGGAATTCAAACTCTATTTTAAATTCCATTTGATATCTAAGTACAAGCTATTTAGGAGAAATATTTGAAACTGTGCATGATATGGACTATGCCAATGTTTCCTTCTTTATATTTTCATTCAGAATAGAACAATGTGTCTAGTTTAATTTGAATAGTTTGATTATTTTATTTTCATGTTGTAAGCTTATATAATAAAGTAATAGCCTATAAAAATCGGATTATGTCATTGGTCTTCTATATTTTATTTAAGGGTTATTGTCTTTGTGTAATGTCTTATTAAGAGGAAGGGCTTATGTAACTTTTTGAATGTTTTTATGTTAACTCTTGGAAATTTTATACTTGATCAAACCTTAATGAACACTTCCCTCTAGGAGATTTGAAAGACTACACTATTCTTGTATCTAGCCTTTTCTATTCATTCTCTTCCCAAAAATGAAGGGTTGTGGTGTTTTGTGTCTATTATATCATTCATAAAAAGTAATTTGTGTTTTGAAATGTTGTAAAAGCATTGGCACATCGCCACTTTTCATGTTTTATGTTCACATTTCCTTCTACTCTTTTCCCAGACTTAGAGAAGAGCTACATTTCTATTAAAATCCTAGACATGTTTAGTGAGGCTCAAATTGGTCCCCCACTCACTGAATTTTCCATAAGGTTGTTAGAGAGGCGCAAGCTTTGATGATCAAAAATTATTTTTCTACCATACCCGGTGGGACACAAATTTTCCTATCGTCTGATTAGAAGTCTGAAATATTTCTCAAGTCAGAGCAAGGAAAGAAACTAGAAGTTTCATGCCTAGAGTTCAAATAAGAGCATCTTCAAAGGGCCATTTATAGTATTCCCCATTACCCTCTTTGGTACCTAGGAGAATAATATTGAAAGGTTTTGTATCATCTATAATAATTAATAGAGTGCAAGGAGTAAGAGCTCAAAATCTACAACCTTATCTACTTTGCCTAGAGGCCGAATTTTCCAAATAAGGATACCATTTTACGCAATTCCTAGGAAAATTTTTTCCATGGCTCATGTACCACCTCCTACTCCTAGAAATTTCATAACTTGGGATATTGGTAGTCCGCTATAGCCACCTACCCCCAAATTTTTGGCCCGCCATACCCGCTAACACCCTCAAGGTTATTTCAAAATTCTTTGGGCACGACTTCAAAACCCCTTCCAAACACCTCCAAGACATAGTAGAGGTATGTAGGGTGCACAACATAGCAGAGAAAAATATTACTCTAAGACTATTGACAACTTCCTTCAAAGGAAAGGCTCAAGATTGGTATTGATCTTTGACTTCTCTTTCTATCCACTAATGGAATCAACTCGGAGAAAGGTTGTTCAAATTATTTTTGGAGAAGGGAGATCATTCTTCATTGTTATATTGTTTAATCACAATCAAAAGAGCCCCATAGGAAGCCATGAGAAACTTCAACACCATGTTTCACAAAACTTGGCAGAGGATCCCTGTGACTGCCCGACCTCAAGCTGTAATGGTGTTTATGTTTTACCTAAAGGATTTGAATTCAGATATTGTGGTGATGATAACCTCTATGGGAGGATATATCCTACCCAACACATACAAGTTGTCTATGTGCTTAGAGAATAGTTTAATAAATGTGGAGAAGCCTCCACCATGACCTTCGATACCTATATTTGCAAAAGTTTTTGGCGGTCCTCGGGAAGAAATTTCTCTAAGAAATTTTTCTATGCAAGTGACAGATTCAGGTCCATGACAATCAATGTATCTGTACCCCATCACATTGCCAAGCATGACCAGTTATTCCTCTATAGAAATGAACATCAATGATATGAAGATCCTCATGTAGTCTTTTACTAATGAGTTAGTTCTCATCAAGCGGAAGCCAGCTCCCCCACAAAGAAATCCACTTAAACCTATCAAGAAGGAAGGCCATCCTATTAGAAAAACACATACCAAGGACCCTTGAGTCAGGGAGGTCAATAAGTGACATCTACAAACCAGAGTTCTGATCACCATGTCATTGCAGACAGTCAAAGACAACAAGAGTAAAGAGTTAATCTTAGGCCAAAATAACCTAGTGCAAGATGAGAATGCACGGTGCTTCCCATGTAATGATTTTCATATGCCTTGAAATTTACCAAGGGGAATATGCAACAATATATAGTTGAACAAAGAAACAAAGGCATGCTTCTAAATGTAGAAGGATAGGAGTCCCTCAAAATTGAAAATACTTGCTTTAGAGTGAAAATGCAAGGAATTTCCTTGAAGCAAGAGTTGGATATTTCACCTGACCAAGTATTATTTTCATGGATGAAGGAAGAGGGTGCGATATTCACAAATGAAGCTTTGACGACTAGTTCTCCATAGGTGGAGTCAGAATACAACATAAAATCCAAGAGAAGGCTCATGGGAGAATACATGCAACAAGCTCCACCAAGTCTTTAGTCACACAAACCACCTTTGTAGGAAAAATAGACCTCACTACTGACTGGCCTACTAACTCAA
Organism: Sequoiadendron giganteum; assembly: GCA_007115665.2. NCBI lineage: Eukaryota > Viridiplantae > Streptophyta > Pinopsida > Cupressales > Cupressaceae > Sequoiadendron > Sequoiadendron giganteum. Next base: position 98,569,131 of record CM021106.1, read on the forward strand.
TAGTAGCGAATTTCACTGTAGCCCACGAAGGAGTTGGATAAGATACCAAACCCATTCACGATGGATCATTTTCCTCTGAAGCTGAGGGTGATACTACCATTTAAGCCCAAGGTCCAGCCAGTTGAAACACTCAATTTTGTGGAGCAACTGAAGAAGTAGCCTACCATTATATACTTGTGGGATGTTATATATATTCCCAAACAAAAGACATTACTTTGGGAAGCATTGAAAAATGAGGAACAAAGACTACAGATAGATGCAACTTTGTCATGTGATTAAAGTAAAGATAAAGGACCCATGTCAGATCCTCAAGCTCTAAAAGATGCAACTTATATGAATGATGTGGACAATGAAAAAGATAAAAGGGTAAGCAGCCGAATTCCATGCCTTTCTTTTCAACATTGATTATGGGAGATAAATTGTTGTATAATAATATGATTAATTTGGGAGCCAATACCAAAATCATTCCAAAGCAAGTGGTTGATGCCTTGATGCTTAAGTATGAGCCCCTTGAGAAGGGAATCATGCAATTGGATGGAAAGAAGGTTCTGATCATTGGTCAGATAAAAGATCTATCTTTAACCCTCTTTTCATGCCTGATCCAAACAGTCTCACAAGAAGTAGTGGTGATATACATTCCCCTGGTCTTCAGGATGTGTATTTCCTTAGATTTCACTACAAATATTGGTGGACACTTGGCACTTGATTGGTCCCATCTGATATTGAGAACCAAGCATGGGGCAAAGATGAAAATCCTATCTAAATCATTGCACCTTGAACATATAGCAGATAATGCAGTCATGTTTTGAAGTAGCACATACCTCCTTCTTAAAATAGGAGGGATATTGGGTAGAGATGTTGGAGGATGAAGAAGACACAAGTGATCGAATGCCCGAAGAGGAGGTTCTCCTCAACTAGTTCATCGACTCCAACCCATTCATAAATTTTATTTCCATAGGACTAGGTAGGTACATGATCTTTGATGATGATCAGGTCTACCTAAAACTGATGAAGAATTGAGAGGAATATGGTGACTCGACAAATAATCATCCATGGACCTTATGTTACATTGGTGGTTGTCATTGCACCAAAAGATCGACCTGTCAATGCCCAATACAACCAATAGATTTATGTAAGATCCACAAGGGGTGGTTAAGCCATGTCACAAACCCAAGTGTCATGTTGGAAAAGGAAGACCAAGGGACACACCATCTTGCAACAATCCCCCCAGCACAAGTGAGGGGTTTTAACCTATGACCTTAGCTCCAATACTAATTGTTACGTTGGTGATTGACATTACACCAAAAGATTGACCTATCAATGCTTGATACAACTAATAGATTTATGTAAGATCCATAGGAGGTGGTTAAGCCATGTCACAAATCCAAGTGCCTTTCTGGAAAAGGAAGACCAAGGGACACACCATCTTGCAACACCTTATACCTTGATGGCACCAAATGAAAAGTTGGTTCTTGAGCAGGAGTCTGATTATTATCCCCAATAGGATCAGGGACCCTCAACGCCTATCATTTTCAATTCCCATGCTCCAATAATGACGTAAAATATGAATCCCTGATCCACAGTTTGATTCTTGTTGAGCGAATGGGTGTAAAGAGGTTGAAAGCATTCAGAGATTTTGAGTTGATTATCAACCAAGTTTGTGGGCAAGCATCTTCTTAAAATATAATAATGAAGTCATATAGACATCGGATATGGGATTTCATTAAGGGTTTTGAATCTTTTAATGTGCAAGTCATTCCCTGACCCTCAAATAGTGCAGCTGATCAGATGGCTCAATCAGTTCATAGTTTGAACTAGTTCCCGATTGAACAACAAAGTAGAATGAAGTATAGATCATCGTTTGACCATCAATCCTTGACAATGATTAGAATTGGAAAGTGTTTGAAGATGACACTCAAATTGCCACCTTCATACAAAATTCAGAAGGAGTTTTTGACTATTCACAACCAAGATCACAATATCTCAAAGATCAAGTTATCCAGTTAAAATGGAATAATCTCTCTTGAGGTTTAATAACCCTAAAAAATTTCTTCAATTGTGAAGATGTAAGAAATGACAAATAAAGGTTCACTACAAATGAACAAGATTATGAAGATCTCGATGTTGGAATTGAAAGAAAGTTAAAAGTCAGAAGGAATGTTATGTGGGAAGATAAGGAAAGGCTAAGGGATTTGTGTTCTAGATATGATGAAGTTATAGCCTGGACCTGTGATGATCTTAGAGGGTACGATCTTGGCATAATTCAACATACCATTGACTTGGTAGAAGGATCAAAGCCCATCCAATAGAAGCAAAGGTTGATCAATTTGAAATTTGAGGTGTTGATGGCATAGGAGATCACCAAATTGATTGAGTCTAGAATCATATAATCGATTAATAACTACACTTTTGTTTCTAATTTGGTACCAGTTCGGAAGAAGAATTGTGAAATGAAGCTTTGTGTTGATTTTCAAGATCTTAATAAAGCTTTGCTGAAAGACCACTACCGTTTGTCATCAATGGAGAAGATCTTGCAGATTGTGGCCAGATCAAAGATGTTTTCATTGCTTGATGGTTTCTCAAGGTATAACTAGGTATATGCGAAGGAGGGTGACCAACATAAAATGACATTTACCACCAAGTGGGGAACATTCACATATGCAAAGATGCCCTTCAGACTTTCAAATGTTGGTGCAACATTTCAGCAAGCAATGGATACTGCTTTTAGAGGATTGATCAATTTCATGATTCTAATTTATCTGGATGACCTAATAGTCTTTTCAAATTCAAAAGATGATCATTTTGATCATCTAGACCAAGTTTTCCAAAAGTGTCAATAGTTCGATATTTCTTTAAATCCCCAAAAATGTGTTTCTAGAGTACCACAAGGTAAGTTACTTGGTTTTTTAGTATCCAAAGAGGAAATTGCATTAGATCCTAAAAGGGTGAGATCTATAATGGAGTTACCCCTACCAGTGAATCAGAAAGGGGTGCAATATTTCATGGGAAAGATTAACTTTATCAGTCGGTTCATTTCAGACTTTGTAGGAATCATGAGACCTATAATGTTAATTATTAAGAAGACCTTAATGTTCAAGTGGACCCCAAAGCCCTAGAAATAGAAGAAAGTGGCAGAATGGAAGTACATTTAGCAAAGCTCCTCAAACTTGAGGAAGATAGAGAAAAGGCCTTTTGATCCATGATCAGTTAGCAATAGATGGTTAAGCAATGGTTTGACAAAAAGACCTCTGACCCAAATTTCAAGGAAGGAAGCCTAGTGCGAAAATACAATGAGGGCACTACGAAATCGAGGCAGCATACCAAATTTGAGGCACTATAGAAGGTTCTCTTTTGAATTAGCACGTGCAAAGAAAATAATGTGTACTAACTTGAAGATATGGAAGGAAACACTTTAGATATATCGATGAATAGTATTTATCTAAAACTATTCCATTAAAGTACATTGTTCTTTAAAAAAATTAACAGTTATGTACTGTATGTAATTTTTTTGTAAATACGCTTTAGTTTTAAGAATAAGCACCCATGAGATAAACACTGAAGAGGTAGAAAGTAATGTATTATATATATTCATCAAAAATTTACAAGTGTAATATAGCCCAAGGCTCAAATTTTAAACTTAAAGCTCTCTCGAGCAAAACCCAAAAAGAGTTCTAAAGAAAAAAGAATCAAAATGGAGGAAAAATGCAAAAATATTAAAGATTAAGCCTCCAACCATGATTATGCAGAAAAATTTCTCATAGTCCATTTTTATTCTTCTTCTTCTTCTTCTTCTTTAAGAGGGAAATGAGGGACACTACAACACACAACACAACAGACCTCAACTTCTAGTCTTGATGGTTGTATGCCAAAAACTCAAAATGCTTCCTCCAATCCAGCCCAAGAATGTGTTCTATTCCATACTCCTACAAGAAATAAGTGGCCGTAGGAAGAGACAGGAAGCGGTGACCTTCAAGGTCTATAGTGTGAAATTCGGTAAGAAAAGGTAAACAAGGCAGATCTATCCCATGATCAATGTTCCTATAGAGGTCCATTGCACTTGGAATGTTGACACCTAGGATAGTGACTTGCACATTTTTTCCAAACCCTTCCAACAGTGAAGTGTCAAACATCCGATGGCACAGGTTAACTATCATGGGTTTGGCAACGTTCAAGTCTAGGAGGGAGGCCACAAAGTGAGAAATGATGCTGCATTTTTTTCTCATCTAGTTCTCATCCTCGATGAATTCTCAGTCGACTACCAGAATGCAATTACCCCAAGGTGGTCAAACCTCCTCACTAAACATTTAATTCTATCAACAATGATCTCCCCCATGAAGGCATATTGAAGCCTTCATGGCAGGATGAATGGGAGTGTGAATACTAGCCAACATAGATAAAAGTAGTAGAGCGAAGGGTGGAATAGAGATAGTGAAAAGGCTTGCTAAAGTTAAGAAGTTATTTTTTTGAATCGATATTGCAATAAGGTGGTATAGCTATTTATAGAAAGGAGGTGTCGATGAACCCAATAAACAAAAAGTCTATTTTTGGCCAAATGGCAATGGAAAAACAATCAAAGCAGTCGGAAGTTAGGAGATAAATCATATGGAGAATCAGACATAAGGCCCTAAAAATTAAATTTGCGTGTTGGTGCTAAATTCTCACATAAGTCAATCATCGACATGAGTCATTTTCCATCATCAGCACCAGCTAGCTTGCTTATGTGAAAAGACATGGATTAACGGGCTAAAATCTGACAAATTAAATAGGTGTGTCCTTTCAAAGGTACCTTGCATCACCTAAGCATGTTTTTCATAATTAAAATCACACTCTCCAAGGCAACAAGCTTATTTTTAAAAAGATGTGGTGGGGAGAATGTATTAATTCCTTTTTTGAAACATTTTTTACATTCCCAAGGGATGCGAATCTCAAATCCGCACGTATCACCTTGTTGGGAACATTTACTAGATTGACAGTAATAGTGTAGCCTTAAATACATTTACATGCTAAGGGAATTAACTAAACCAAAAGGTATATTTTCCTAAAATAGAAAAAGGCAAGTGGTCATTTTCATTAAAGAAACTCGTTGCAAATTTTTGAAGCAGCCATGGCAAAACCATTAACGTCTGGTAGAAGGGTTGAAACTTCATCTAGAAGGCCTAGTTTCACCGATATCTTTAGGTGGAAATTTTCTTCCAATGCCCCAGTGCTTAAGGAGTGACCATTTGAGTTTTTTAAAAAGGTACAAATAGATATAGTTATTGTCAAAGAGGTGGTGAGAGATGTTGCGACAATATTTTTGATCCAAAATTGTTAGCTAACCCTAAAAACATTTAGGGAAGGGGAATTTCAAAAAATTATAGATCATGAGTCATCTAAGGGTATTGCATTTCATCTCTAGAATTGTGGATTTTCATAGTACATGTTTCCTATCATACAACCATGCCCAGAGTTTGTGGATGCATGTGCCAAAATATTTCACAGGAAGATGGGAGTGATTGTGGGCAATAGGATCAAAGTCACGATTTTATCGAAGTCATATAGGATATGTTATGTATTCCTACCACCTAGGGTACCGAGCCATTTGGTGAGGAAATGATGGATATTTTCTAGGAAGAAACAAGCCAAAGAGAAATTTTCTATGAAGGTGAGATGAGGGAAAGATCAATGAGAGGTCAATTTGTTTTTCCTCTTGCGTGCAGAAAATTCAAGATGGAGACAGGATACCTTCTTGATGTTGGCTTGGCTTTATGGCATTTATAATGATGAGGAATTCTATCCCTTCTAGATGGGCCTAGCCTTGATTTTTAAAAGGGAGAAAGATCATAAATATTATGACTTTGCTAATGTAGTAGCTAAAAGCTTGTTGGACCAATTGAGGAATTACCATATCAAGTATAAATTTAGGTATTCTTCTTTCTTGGCTCACTTGATTTTACATCAAAATTCTAAATTTCTAAAGAGAAATTTTCTAGTATCTAGGCTCAATGCAAATGTTTTCTATTAGCCAATTTCTATGTGGACTTGTGTATTGTAAAAAATATGCAATTACTATTGGTTTGTAGACCATTTTTTGAGACAAGTTCTTCAAGAATTGTTGCCACATCTTGTGGGCTATTTTTCTCTCGAGGTCTCACAATGGATGAAAAATCCATTGACCCAAATGGATTTTTTCCTAGGAGAAGATTTCACATTTATCAGATTCCATGGTTTTGTCAGAGACCTTTTCTAACTCCCCAGATTTGTAACAAATACATTTTCACATTGGAGGCATGCCATTAGGAAACCCTTGTCGACAATGCCTATGGCTTAGGAAGAAACAAGACAAAGTTATACCTGCTTCCCCTTTGCATTTGCAAAAGTCAGGTGACACTAAAGAAGTAGAAAGTGGAGGGTGAACTTACCAACCTACTCACAGCCCTAGGCTTAGTCCTCATCTGTGATACATGAGACTACAATACAACAAAGCACTTCACTTTGAAACATGAGAGTCAGTATTATTTTGAGTCTAGGAGGAATCCCACTCAAGAAAGCGTAGAAGTATACATTGACTTGGCCTGCATACCAATCAAACATAAAAAATGGTTGAGTTTCTATACACAATAGGAAAAGTATTAGAGGAATCTCTTGATAAGTAAATCCCTCAAGGTGCAATTGAAGTGCTAGGGATGGTCAAAAAGGAAGAATATAGATTTTTGGAGGTTTCAACAAGAGATGAGGTACCTAAACAAGTGTCTTGGAGAGTTTCAACCATATGATAAATTTTTTGAAGATATTTATGACCAAGAGGTTGATACCGATAATAGAAACCCAAGGACAAGTCATGAAATTGAAGAAGCGAAGATTCCACATGGTACTTCCCATCCTCAAGAATCTGACAGAAGAATAAGCTCAAAGAAAAAGGACTCACAAGCCACATCCTCTACCAATGTTCAAAGCAAGGAAAAGAGTCATGTTGATGGTTTTTTTTGCATAGAAACAACTCAAATGGGATATGATAGCCTATCTCTCTTGAAAGGTCAATCTCTATTGGAAAATACATCAGCCCAAGGTATCTAATGTTAGGTCTTGAAAATGCAATAAAACAACTCAGTGATAAAATGTGAAAATGCTGGTAAACACAAAGGGACCTTACAAAACAAATGTTGGAACTTCTAAACTTATTAGATCTTGCAATATGGTGATACTTGAATTCCTATTTTTAACAAAAGTTCAAAGAAATGACAAAATATAAGGGTTTCAGAAATCCTAAGACTAAAATCACTCCTAAGATCAAGAGTACCAATGATAGAATACTTGGAACAAACCAATCCCTCAAAACTAATATCTATTTAACCTAGGTTTGACTTATAATCTTATAGAAATAGTGCAATGTTCTAAGGAATTAAATATTTTTAGATCATGAACATTCATTCAAGCCAACCCCTATTTTGTAATTGGAATGAATAAATGCCCATAATTGAACTAAGCACACAAACATAGGTACATGTTGACCTTGCAGAACAACCTAGGATCAAGAAGTTGCCCAAATTATGAACTAGAGATCACTACAACACTCCAAATATTAAATCAAAAATACCATTAAAATAATTTAACTCTAAATCTAATATTCATTCAAGATTTATGAAGTAGTTTAGAAAGATTGAATTAAAAGAACCATGTGAGATAAATCAATCCAAGAAAGGCCACCAATTCACAATGTCTTCACTTGCATTGAGTCACCCAATAAGAACAACAATTCTAGTATTGTGTGTTACAAAACTTGCTTTGAAATAAAACTAACTCCTAATTCTATCTTTCTTCTTTATAGCTTAACTTCATTTCAAAATCTAATCTTCTACCTTCTACCCTTACAAATGAGGTGAAATGCCATACTTAGAGAGAATTTCATCTCAATTAGGGTTACAGGGAAGGTCAACCAAACATAATACTACATTAAATGCTTGAAATTATTTTCTATGTCAGCCTAGGATCTCTACAAATCTTTATATAGACTGAATAAGCCCATGAGTCACTTGCGCCATTGATTCCCACCTGTGCGAAGCAAAGGAATTACAATGGGCACACTTTGTAGTTTTGAATATGGTTCGCCGCTTGATAACTAAGTTGGGCATCTTGAATGAATCTAATCGAGTAAAAAATTGTTAAAATTTTCCAAGTCACATCCGACTAAAAAGAACGACCAATGAGAATTCACTAACAAAACCTTCTTCGTGTACAAGTGGGCTCCACTCACCTATAGTTGCAAAGAAGGACCACAATAAATATCCAATATAATATGAGAGTCCGAGTCAGTCCATTTCAAATAACATGTTAGTCATCAAAGAAGTCCAAACAACAATCAAAATCCCCTTAAAATATCATTAAAAACACCCTTTCTTCAAAGTTCAGGATTTTAACCCCTTTGCAGAATTTAGGTTAGAAAGGAATTTCAGGGAATTTTGAGCCATAAATAATTTAGCAAAGGAAGCACATCAACTAATCAGAGTTCACTCAATCATCACCCAATACTAAAGAAATGCCCACAAATAATCTTAAATTATCCAAATAAATCATGGAATGCAAAATCATTAGTCATTAACTCACGCATTCCTTTAGTTCTTCATTCCTAATGGATCTCCGAGGAATTTTTTTGGGGACGAAAATCCATGAAAATAGAAAAAATTAGTGCATTTCAGAAAAATGAAGGGGCAACAGAAGATTGAAAAAAATCTAGGGAAGATGAAATTCCTTGAGGAATTAAAATCTCTAACAACAGTGCAGAACTGACCCCGTACTACCACTGCACACCCAATGACCACCCGTGGTATAGCGGTAACCATTCCACGGTGACCCAAAGGAAGACTACCCGTGATATGGTGGTAATTGCGCCACCACGGGACTGGTCGGGAGCCCCCACAATATGGCGGTAACCCCGCGCTACCACGCCTCAGTAAGATGTCACTCGTAGTATTGCAGTGAAGGCACAATGAAAAATCCATTGAGTTTTCAAGGCAACTGGGCAAATCCACCAGAGGAAGAAAATATCGAAACTAGGGAAAAACCCGAAATTGACCTCAAGACATAAAATTTTCAAAAGTGTTACTTCAATAAGGGCATCGCGTAATCAAGATAAGCATTCAAGAACATTCCAAGGTGACCAAATGCCATGACCAAAGGACCAAAGGACCAAAAGACAAAAATCTCATGATTTTCAAAGACAAGTCCAAAAGGTAAGGCCATAGAAAAGAGCCAAAATACCAAGAAAAAAGGGTTCCTAGTTTTAGTGGGGCATGTGTGAAAAAACTACACAACAAATGGTGACTCACTAGGGAAATGCTTGAGAGCATTTCAATGAAAAACTAGAATCAAGAACCTAGAATCTCTAGTTCCAATCCTTACATCAGGTTACCTATGGACAAGGTTTCACAAATCACAAACAAGTAAACCTTTCCTATACCAGGGTCGAAGTGTGTGTTCATGCATTCATTTCCTTTCCTTAGTTACAATAGAAACCAAACTTGGTCTGATAAGGCTACATAAAGGTTCCAACTCCAAAAGCAACCTGGATAGAGCCTTGCTGCTAGTCAAGCATCCATATCCCCGATGAGGTTATTACTCTGATCCTCCCAAGAATATCTCTACTACCAGCTAGACATCCATAGCCTCGGTAGAGATACTAGGATACCCCTAATAAGATGAACATTTCTTTTGATTTTGAATATTTTCTCTTTTTTTTAAATTCTTTTTTTTATTAATTAAATGTCTGATAGTCAATGATTGAGTGTGTTATTAAATAAAATGTGACATTTTAGTATGTCTTGTGTGGAATTTAGCGTATCTCCAAAGGTTAGGGAAAATGTGAATCTTTTTCTATGGTTGCATTTGAATGGTTCATGTTGTTACCATGTGGGAGTTAGTGGGAGGTACTTTGTTGTGGTTCTAATTTTTTTATTTGAACATTGTGGTACTCATCTCTTAGTTTTGGTTTTAGGGAAACCGTAGGGGAGAGTGGCTCTTCTCGGGTCCAGAATACAAGTGATCACCTATGATAGAGTTTCCTTAATTAAGTGAAAACCTAATTAATTTACTTAGTGGGTTGGGTTAGTTATCACATAAAAATATAAAAAAAGAAACCTCACCTTTTCCATTAGCACTCCCAAAGACTAAGGATGGGTGGGAATACCTAGTCGATAAGGCCACCACCTTGTCTTAATGAAGGGTAGTTGGCTCTCCATGAGTCAACTTATGGGGCAACACCATGAAATAGGATGTTTGGTTAACCATAGATGGAGGCAGATCCTAGTGTTGGGTAGTCTAGTTAATCCACATTGATGGAGTCAACTCCAGGGGCTAGGTAGTCTACTTAATCCATGAAAGGCCATGCAATGACACTCTCCCACTGTGCCCTTTTGTTTTGCCTTGTCCTTATTTCCTCTAGAGTTGTTTTACTAATGTTGTTTCTTATGTTGATATGTGATCTTCAGTTTTCATCCTTTATGTTCTTTGACCTTGTTGGTTGGGGGTCCTCTTGTTATCTCCTAGCACAATGGGTGTCCCTTCAGGTTCACATGGTCGGGTGGAATGCGCTAAGCACCCATTGGGTTCCCCACCGATGATCGTGATTTTGCAGAGATGTACCAGCTGTTGTGATCTCAAAGCTTCGCATGGAGGAAGATCATACCATGTTCTATATTCAGTTTTTCTTTATTGTACTCTTGTATTATGTTGGACCCTTCCCAATGTTATATGGGAAGTGGCCTTGTAATGTAACTCTGATTTTATATTGTGTTGTATGTGTAGAAATATATTCCACATTTTTAATTTGAAATTTATAGTTGAATGTAATGTTATGTGATTTATGTTTATGGGAGTATATCTTATTCTTGATGTACTGTTATCGGTTTTATTCTCGTTCCTTTTTCTGCTTTAGTTAGTTTTGCATATCATTTATTTGTTGGGTTCGTTTAAGTAATGCACCATGCACCCCATAGGATTAGGTTAATGTTTTATGTTATATTTATATTGTATAGATGTTTAATGTTGCCTTGTGTTGTTTTAAAAAATAAATATTCTATTTTTTTGTTATAGTTGTCTTATGGGGTTTGCGTGGTGGGGCATTATAGCATTTATTAAACCTTATACATTTTGATTTTTTTTAAGAGAGTAACTTAAATTAACACAAAAGAATGATTTGCAAGTACAAGACCTTAAAAATATGTATGTTACCTTTATTCACATTTAGAAATGAGCATGGTACACCAAATGTTACAAATATCAAGACAAGTGACGAAAGTTCCTGAGAGTAAAAAAGACTAAAAATATCAAAATAGTTTTCCTATAACTATTGGGTAAACCCACAAAACCGGTTTACAATTCCATTGAGGAAGGAAACATGTATTTTAGGATGGAAAACACTTTAGGGGGTTCTCTAGAACTTCTAGAGAACTCTCGTTTAATGGATTTTATTTTTTAATTTAATTTAAAGGGGGGTTCGCTAGGAGGGTTCTAGCAAACTCCCTAGTTCTAATGAAGCTTTGTTCACTAAAACCCCCCTTTTTCCCCCTTTCTCGCCCTCTTCTACCAAATCTCTACTAAAATTTTCCCTTTGAAGCTCAGGTTGAGGATGAAAACTGGGGAGACTTCACAAACCCAACTAGATTATGGTAGTCCTCAGAATGAGCTATCCATCGAAAATAATTTTAATATGTTTTTATTATGTATTTTTTTAGTTTAATTAAACATAGGTTTTTCACCAAAAATCAAGCTCCCTATTTTGACCATGTGGAAAATAGTAGAGTATCAAAATAAAATTCTAAAAAATATATTTCAGCTAGATATTGATGTCCTTGATCTAATAAAAAGAAAAATTGAATTTTGATACATATAAAAAAAGTTATCTTGTATAGGGTTCGCCTATCTCTGAACTGTAATTGGTTTGACTTAGAAACTTGATTAAGGAAAAAATATTCAATAAAACACTATGAAACCAAATGATCTTGCTATATATCATAGTTACTAATCTAAATAAAAAATTAAAAAAAGAATTTTATGTTAGAGTAATGGTCTTAACTTAATTATGTTGATTAAGTTACCTTTATTCCCTTCTTAAGATTTCACGTTAGTTTGCATAAAGTGACATTTAATAATTATATTAATTATTAAATGTTATCCTATTAGGGCTTCTATTAGGGTTTTTCCTATTAGAGTTTTATTAGGGTTTGCATGATCTCCTTTTTATAAGGATTGATCCCATTGTATTTCATATCAATTCATTCTCTCATTCTCTCTGATATATACATTTTCAGTTTTCAGAGAACCCTTGCTTGTTTGTCTCCATCTCTTCTTTTGTGACAGGTTATTTGCATGCAGGTGATCTTCGGGGTTTGTGGTGTTGTATTTTCTCAACTCCTACATGGTATCAAAGCTCTTCAGTTTCATCCATGCCATTTTTCCAGATTTCACTCCAGGTATCTTTTATTCAGTTATTTGTGTTTTCACACTCTGGTGGATTACCTAGACATATTTGCTCTTGGAAACCTTTTGTTCACATGGGATACTTTGTTATTGGTTGTTCTTCATGTATTTCTAGCATTTTGTCCTCTGAGGGCATTTTGAGCATCATTTGTAAGCTATCTTTTATGTAAACGCACTGAGATAAAGTGCCGCACTATTGTACATGCATTTTTTGGGGATTTTGCACATAAGGTTGTGCCATATTTTGTACTCGCATTGATATTATAAAGTGCCATGAGGGGTTATGTAGTTTTCCTTTGTTTTGCCATCACATCCTTGTCCAGTGAGTGTCCCTCCATGACAATAGTGGATCATATGATTCCAGCCTCATGCATGTGTGCTTTTTTTTGCACACCACTTTTTTAGTTGCAGGTGCTTTCTTGTGCACTTTCAAATGTTGTATCTTTTTCTTCATGCACTACAGGGTGTTGCACACCATTTCAGTTGATCTGTCAGGCTCCCAGTTCACCATTATGGGGGGATATTATACTATTCGTGCTAATGCTTCCTTGGTTTCACCTTGGAAGGAATCTTCCATTCTTAGTTGATTAGTGTTTCAGACTATTAGTTCTTGTGCCACCTGTATCTTCGTTCCAAGTGTTTGCCTTTGTTTTCCATCTGATTCAAGTAGTGTCGTATGGGCACTTATGCAGATTGTTGTCTTCTTGTTCTTGATCATCCTATCTTCAGCAGAGGTTCTTCAGCACCATAGCAGTCATCTTTCGACAGTTGTTTGCATCTTCTTTTGCTTCAGTGATGTTCTTCTCTTCTTGGCTTTCTTCTTCTCTTTTTGGAGTAAAGCTTTTTCCATTGAGGTTTTCTCTATTTCTCCATTTTACATAGAGTTGGTTGTATTTGGGTACCTGATCTGGCCTAGTTGCTGGGACCCATGTTGCCTTCTTGCATTGTAGTTACCTTTGCTTTTCTGCATTTATTTGTAGCTGCACTGTTGCTCATCTTAAGGGGGGATGTTAGATTAAAGGTCTTAACTTAATTATGTTGATTAAGTTACCTTTATTCCCTTCTTAATATTTCATGTTAGTTTGCATAAAGTGACATTTAATAATTATATTAATTATTAAATGTTATCCTATTAGGGCTTCTATTAGGGCTTTTCCTATTAGGGTTTTATTAAGGTTTGCATGATCTCCTTTTTATAAGGATTGATCCCATTGTATTTCATATCAATTCATTCTCTCATTCTCTTTGATATATACATTTTCAGTTTTCAGAGAACCCTTGCTTGTTTGTCTCCATCTCTTCTTTTGTGACAGGTTATTTGCATGTAGGTGATCTTCGAGGTTTGTGGTGTTGTATTTTCTCAACTCCTACATTTTATCCTTCATAGAAAAAAAGTTATGTTGTATATGGTGAGCATCACTCCTTCAAAATGGTGTTTACTGATAAAAACTAGTTTTGAAGGAGATGGAAAAGTATATGAAATATAATTCAAAATTAATTTTAAAAAATATATTTAGAATCTATAGACAAAATTTTACAAATCACTAGTTTGTATCATCTTCAAATTCCTCATGGTTTAGAAGTTGTAGGTGCCCAAAAGTGAAGATTTAGTAAAAAAAAATACAGTTCAATGTCCAATTTGGCCAAAAAAATTAAACCAGTATTGTGGGATCACCCTATTTTGATTTATGTGAGGTAAATTAATTAAAATTTCTCTCACATAAATTCTCAAATTTCTTACACAACCCTTTGATTAAATTTAACTCCAAGAGGATTACAATTCTCTCTAACTTGCATAGGTGAGTTGGAACTTGCAACCAGCCAAACTCCTCATTAAAAATACTAGAAAATCACATAAACATTACATTCAACCTCTTGGTTTGGGGCTGCTACATGCCCATTAAAATTCATACCAAAAATCAGAATATGAAAAGAAATTTCACACACAAAATCCAAGGTTGCAGTGCAACCTTCACACCTGCAATTCACACACAACTATTACAACAACCTCTAAGTGTTGTGGGATTTTCACATGCCTAGGAAATGTAATAAATCTGAAATAAAATAAAAATAAAATAAAAAATGACTAGTCGAGCAATCCAAGGTTGCTCTACAACTTTTCTCTTGCAAACAAATCAATCTCAAAACAATCTAGCTACAAACTTCATCTCTACAACTCCAGGAATCTTCAACACATTTGCACACCACCAAAATAATGCCACAACACCTTCTTGCAGCCAACCTCTAGTATGCTACACCCAGGTCTCTCCCTTCTTCTCTTTTTGGAAAGACTTAGATGCAAAATGAATGAATTTTCTTTTTTTATTTCAAACTCTGGAATTTCATTTGCACCAAATTTTCATCAATTTGGGATTAATTTCATTAAATTTCAGCCAATCCTTCCAAGTGCTATGCCATCTCCAGCAATTTGACCAATTTTCCATTAAAAATTAATAAAATATTCATTAAAAAGTGTGTCGCCAAAAAGTGTAGCCTTGACACTTTTCACTCATTTGGGTCTTTTTTGCATGGATTTTGGCATGATTTTGCTTAGATCTAATGTTTTAATATGGCCACACATTCAAATTAGGTATTGAACACTTGCAAATCAACAATAACCTAGCAAAGTATTACAAGGGTGTTGTAAAGTGTTGTAACACATTTCCTCACTTTTCTAGGACTTTTCTACATTAGTTCACCTAAATAACCCCTTTCCAAGCCTTAGTCTAAAGTGTTGTAAGGTGTTGTAACAAACTCTTACACTTTCCTAGGATTCATAACTAATTCAACCCTTTCTTATGTCAAAATGGCCCCTTCATGCACTAATAGGCCTGACTTAAGTGTGTTTTAGGAGATAATCTCATTAATCAACATTAAATACCTTTTAATTCCCAACTACCACTTGAATTTTAACAAGTGGACTAAGTCGCCACCTTGGGCGAATTAGTCCCATTTGACATAAAAATCAAAATTCTAATGAGGTTTTTCCTCCTAAACCCTAGGGTTAGCCTATGATGTGTGATTTTTGAGGAATTAGGGCATCACGTGTATAAATAAGGGTTTTTATCCTGATTTTACCCCCCCCCCCAACTCACTCAACATTTGCAATCTATCTTCTCAAGCAAGCATCAAGCATTCAAGTACTAAGCATTTTAGACATCATCCATCAGAGCTGGTTCTTGCATATCTTGAGACATCTTCAACAAGGTTTTGGTGAGTGTTTACATTTGCATGTTATTCAACCATCTTTCCCTTTACTTTCTATTTTATTTGGGTTTGATTACCAACATTGGGTTTGACTAAGGAAAACCTCTATTCTATAACCATAATCCTCTTCCCCTCTTTGCATGTGTGCTTCATAGGTTTGTATGCAGATTAGTCAAAGACAAAGGTATTGAAAAGGTGTCTTTATTCCATCTGCATCATTCCAAGTCAACAAACCCTAAAAGGAGCTTGAAGACAACTTGCATGTCATTTTCTTAAGATTCAGACATTGGTCTCTATCAAAAATAGAAGTAAAAGTGGGCACCTACAGACTATAGCCTTGAAAATCCTAAAACCCTAAGGTGGACTAAGTCACCCTCATTAGTGAATTAGTCCTAGTACCAAGCATGAAAAGTGGTTTTTGTATTTCTAGATACCCATTTGCCAGAAACCTATTCTGATAAAGTCTTGAGAAGAGGACTCAATCACCCATTCTGGCATAAGTGTCCTAGACAAAATTTTCAACAGATTCTAGAGCTCTTCTTCATCAACCTTTAGTCTCCAGGTGCACCCATTCTACTTTCTTTAGTTTTGTTATAGTTCGCATACATTCTAGGTCATTTTTAGGTTATTTTACATAGTTTTTTTAATGAATTTGTATTAGATTAGTTAAAATGTCATAGTTAGTCCCTTTCATTTCACTACAAACATTAGGCACACACATCACACCCATTTAAAGCCCTAATCTTGAATGAACTCTAAAAATACAGTGCGAAAGAGAGTTATTTCTCAACCAAGCTCCTAGGTGAAATGCCCTAGGAGCCTATTGAGGAATCCTCTTTCCGTAAGAGACCAAAAACAAAATTTGTTTGGTGGTTCAAAAACAACTAACATTAACTCCACCACTCCCAAGATGATTCTAGTGCTTTTATTGAGATTCTACTTTTCACCAATGAAAGAAAATATTGATTTTTCTCTCCTGGGCACACACCCCTGGGTTCCTATTTTTAAGAAAACCTATATTGAAGCTTTGAAATTAAAAATTAAAAACAAATAACTCTCCATAAATCCACACCTTTATTTTTATTTTCTTTCTTTTTTTGGCTTTTTCCATTATTCACCACTATCCCCACATTCAAATTGAGTCAAATTTTTAAATCACATTTGAAATTGCATTTACAAACATGTAATTGCATTTCCACACACATAAAATTTTAATTTCATAAATAATATTAAATTCCACGCCAAAAATGAAACAAAACCAACTCAAACCTCTTTTTGGTGATGCAAGATTGCATGAGGCCATGGATGCTCCTGCATCAAACACCCATGGTAACTGAAAGTGATCATATCATTTCTCTAATGGGTATCCAAGATGAGTAATCTCAGCCTTATATAACCATGTTGAATCCTCCATTGGTCTCCTAAACCACTTCACAAGATACTCTCAATGATGCATCTTCCTAGTGCTCCTTTCTACTCTTCTATCAAGAATTGACTCTATCTTTACTTGATCATTTTTTTATAAGACTTCTTGTTGTTGTCCCTTTGCTACACCTTCACCATTTTCACTCTCATCGAACATGGTTAGATCAGAAACATTAAAAATTGTATAAATATTAAGCTCACTAGGCAATTGAACTTCATAGGCATTATCGAAGTCATGTATTTTCAACACCTTGCATGGTCCAACCTTCTTCATTTTCTGCTTGTTGTAAGTGCCAACTTGAAATATCTCCTTCCTCAAATTCACCATCACATCATCCCCAATCTGAAACTCCTTATGCCTCCTCTTCTTATCAGCAATTTCTTTGTATGAAGTGTTCATTTTGCTGATATGTTTTCTCACCTCTTCGTGCAAGCCCTTCAGATGTTCTACAAATTCCTCTACATCTACACTCTTCTTCACACTTTTTCCTATCTTATTTAAATCTGAAAATTTTACATGTGCTTCTATTGATAGAGTTGTTGTAGGAAAACTCCGCTTGAGGTATGACCATATCCCATGCTTCCGGTTTGTCTCCAACTAAAGATCTTAGTAAATTTCCCAAAATCCTATTCACCACCTCTATTTGACCATCTGTTTGAGGGTGATAAGTTGAGAAAAACTTCAAATCAGTATTGAGATTCTTCCACAAAGTCCTCTAAAAGTAGCCCACAAACTTTGTATCCCTGTTGGAAAGAATGCTCCTTGGAAGTCCATGAAGTCTCACTACCTCCTTGAAAAATAAATCTGCAACATTCACTATATCATTAGTTTTATGATAAGGAATAAAGTGTACCATTTTTAGAAACCTATCAACCACAACAAAGATGGAATCATTCCCTCTTTGTGTCCTTGAAAAACCAAGCACAAAATCCATACTTATTTCCTCCCATGGCCTCTCTGGAATAGGTAGTTGCTGATATAAACCTATTTTTTGACTCACTCCTTCTTCTACTTGACAAACCCCATAATTTTTCACATAATTTCTCACCTCTTCCTACATTTGAGGCCAATAATACTTCTCACCTACAAGTGCCAATGTTTTATCCATGCCAAAATACCCTACAAGTCCACCACTATATTTTTCTTTGATTAGATTCAACCTCATTGAACTTCTTGGAATATATAATTGATTATCTTTGAATAGCATGCCATCTTGAATGAGATAGTCTAACCACTTTATCCTATCAGCTGAAATAAGACTTTTACAAACTCTCCATGCCTCTCCAAAATTAGGATCCTCTTCATACAAATCTTTCAACTCTTCAAACCCAACCACCTCAACTTAAATCTCAATCAACAAGTTTTTCCTTCTACTCAAAGCATCTACAATCTGGTTAGATTTCCCACTTCTATTCTTCAAAATTAAAGTATAATATTGCAAAACTCAATCCATTTCATGTGTCTTTGACTAGGCTTACCTTGGCTACCAAAATATTGTAATGATTGGTGATGGTTATATAAAACAAATTCCTTAGCCAACAAATAATGTCTCCACTTTTTCAAATCTTAGACCATAGCATAAAATTCTTGATCATAAACTGAATAATTCTTTTTAGCATCATTTAACTTCTCACTAAAGAAAGAAATGGGTTTACCTTCTTGGCTCAAAACAACTCCAATAGCACCACCACTTGCATCATAATCAACTTGGAATACCTTGTTGAAATTTGGAAGTGCTAAAATCGGTTGCTCAGTGATTTTTGCCTTCAACACATTAAAACTCTTTGTTGCCCTTGAAGTCCATCTAGAATCTCTCTTATCTCCTCTCATGGTTTTAGTTATTGGGGCACATATGCTACTGAATCCTCTTATGAACTTTTAGTAGAAACTAGCTAAACCATGAAATGATCACCTCAGTCACTGCTTTTTGTGTAGGCCACTCCAAGATTGCTTTCACCTTCCATGGGTCCATCTTGATACCTTCAATTGACACCACAAAACCCAAGTATACTAATTCCTTCTTCATAAAGTTGCACTTCTTAAGGTTAATTAACAACTTTTCATCTATAATATTTAAAAAAGAAATTCTAATATGCATCAAATTATGCTCAAGAGTCTTGCTAAAAATCAATATAACATCTAAATACACAATCACAAATATTTCCAAGAACTCTTTCAACACTTCATTAATTAACCTCATAAATGTACTAGGTGCATTGGTTAGCCCAAATGGAATGAATATCCACTCATACAAACCTTCCTTTGTCTTGAATGTTGTTTTCCATTCATCTCTTTCACGTATCCTTATTTGATGATACCCACTCTTCAATTCAATCTTGCTAAAATATGTTGCTCCAATCAAGTAGTCCATGTTATCATCCATCCTTGGTAATGGAAATGTGTATTTTATTGTAATCTTGTTGATAGCCCTAGATTTTGTGCACATTCTCCATTCTCCTCCTTTATTTCATGATAAAATAGTAGGCATTGCACATGGGCTTAAACTCTCTCTTATCAAACCTTTCTTTAATAAATCAGCAACTTGTCTATTTACCTCTTCAATCTCTATAAGTGACATTTTGTAGGCTTCCTTGTTTGGAAAACTTGCCCCTAAAATCAAATCAATTTGATGACTAATTTTTCTCACAGGTGGGAGTCCTTCAACAACATTATCTGAAACAATCATCTTGAAATCTTGCAGAAAATCAGCAACCTCTACAGGAAAATCATCTACACATTCATTGGTAACTTTATGAATAATAGTAAAACAAAATTTCTCATGTTTCATACCTTCAATAAATCTTCTTGAACCAGCGAAACAAACTATATCATTACCACAAACTTGAACATGTTCCTCCTTAAAAGGTTTAAGCTTATGCTTCACTCCATCTTTCACAATTGTTTAGGTGTTAACACACCCATCATGTATGGATTTTTGGTCATATTGACATGGCCTTCCAAAAAAAATGTGACAAGCATCCATAGGGATGATATCACAAAGAATTTCATCACTATACTTTCCAACCTTGAACTTCACATTGCACTGCTCACTCACAAGTAGCTTTTGAGTGTCTTGCACCCAAGCTATCTGGTATGGTTTAGGATGTTTTCTCCGTTCAAGATTCAACTTCTTCACCATCTCCTTAGACACAAGATTGTCCATCCTTCCACTATTCACAATAATGTTACATACTCTTCCTTCACATTTGCACCTTGTTTTGAACAACTTTTTCCTTTGTATTGGTTCACTATCATCATTAAGGAGTACTCTCCTTATCATCAAAACATATCCTTTTTTTGCATCTTTAGATTGTGAGGAAGGTGCCTCTTCCTCTTCATTTACATTCACTGCCCTTATTTGATGTTCTTGCCTTCTTCTTGGTTTTTCTCCATTGTGAGGACAATCATAAGCCCAGTGTCCCTCTTCTCCACATTTGAAGCACATTCCTCTAAATGGGCCTCCACCAAATCTGCGCCCTGTACCTCTACCTCTAAAATTTTATCCCCTTAAACTTTGTCCTTCATCATAATTCACTACCCTATTCCTGCCCTCTTCATTTTTGTATCCCCTTTGCTGATTTTATTCACTCTTGTAGGTTCTTCCACCCACCTTGCCCCCATGTCCTTTTCCTATTTTGCTTGTTTTCAAACTTCTTGTTTAACCTCTCTTCAATTTTTAATGTTGTTTGATAAGAATCCTCCATTGTTATAACTCTGATAAGTGTCATTTCCTCTTGAATGCTTGACCTTAATCCATTGATATACCTTGCAAACTTCTCCTTTGTCACCTCTGAATGGCTGGTTATTATAAGAATTTTATGGAATTCCTTTGTGTACTCTTTAACTTTTTTACTGCCTTGTTTCAGACCTTGCATTATTTTAAGTAAATCTAATTGATAGTCTACTAGCATAAATTGTATTTTAAGCTTCTCAACCATTTTATTCTATTTGATAATCTTTTCTTTTTCTTTTCTCCCCATTTCTAATTGAATCTCTCTACACCATATGGAGGCATGTCCTTTCAACCTTGTTTTTGCATACCTTACTTTGTATGGGTCCTCTATCTCTTTAAATTCAAAATAGTCCTCCATCTCATTTAGCCAATCTATTAATTGTTTTGGTTTTAGGCTTCCATTGGAGGTGGGTACATCCATTTTCGGTCTCTTTCCCATTTTTTTAAAAGCTTTCAATAGTGGGTCATTTGCAACTTCTGCAATTTCTTCTCTTTGCTCAGTATCTAAGGTAGCATTCTTTGTAGTTTCTTCTTCTTCATCATCCTCTTCATTTCTTGTGTCTCTCAATCTTGAAAATCCTTTCCTTATCTCATTTCACAAAGTTTCAACTTGCACAACTGAGTTGCAACTAGCAACCAGACAAACTCCTCATTCAAAATACTGGAAAATCACATCAAAATTGCATTCAACCTCTTGGGTTGTGGCTGCTACATGCCCATTAAAATACACACCAAAAATCAAAATATGGAAAGAAATTTCACACACAAAATCCAAGGTTGTAGTACAACATTCACACCTGCAATTCACACACATCTATTACAACAACCTCTGAGGGTTGTGGGCTTTTCACATGCCTAGGAAATGCAATAAATCTGAAATTAAAAAAAAATTATTGCCTCCAGCAATCAAAGGTTGCTCCACAACCTTTCTCTTGCAAACAAATCAATCTCACAACAATCAAGCTACAAACTTTGTCTCTGCAACTTTAGGAATATTCAACACATTTGCACACCACCAAAAAACTGCTACAAAACCTTCTTGCAGCCAACCTCTAGTATGCTATGCCCAGGTCTCTCCCTTCTTCTCTTTTTTGGAACACTTAGATTAAAAATGAATGAATTTTCTTTTTTCCAAACTCTGGAATTTCATTTGCATTGAATTTTCAACAATTTGGGATGAATTTCATTAAGTTTCAGCCACTCCTTCCAAATGCTATGCCATCTCCAGCAATTTGACCAATTTTCCATTTAAAATCAATAAAATATTCATTAAAAACAAATAACATCAACTCCACCACTCTAAGGATGATTCCAGTGCTTTTATTGAGATTCTGATTTTCACCAATGAACGCAAAACTTGATTTTTCACTCTTGGGCACCCGCCTCTAGATTCCTATTTTTTAGGACACTTGTAATGAATTTTAAATG
The DNA here is from genome assembly GCA_007115665.2 of Sequoiadendron giganteum. Taxonomy (NCBI): domain Eukaryota; kingdom Viridiplantae; phylum Streptophyta; class Pinopsida; order Cupressales; family Cupressaceae; genus Sequoiadendron; species Sequoiadendron giganteum. The sequence continues at coordinate 98,591,378 of CM021106.1, forward strand.
AAAATTTCAAAAAAAAAAACTCTCTAGAAAGCCACGCCTTTATTTTTATTTTATTTCTTTTTTTGGCTTTTTCCTTTATTCACCACTATCCCCACATTCAAATTGAGTCAAATTTTGAAAGAACATTTGAAATCGCATTTACAATCATGTCATTGAATTTCGACACACACAAAATTTGAATTCCATAAATAATATGAAATTCCACACCAAAAATGAAACAAAACCAACATAAACCTCTTTTTGGTGATGAAAGATTGCGCGAGGCCATGGATGCTCCTGCATCATATTTAGTTATCATCCTCTTGTAAATGTCAAGAAATTAAAAAATATGAATTTTAAATCATATTTACAAACAAGGAAAAGGTGTTAGCAATAATATTTTGCATTTTTTAAATTTGTTATTACCCACATGTGTAAGCATTCATCCCCCACATTTTTATTCCTATTTCCTTGTTAGTGATCTTTTTTTTAATTTATATAGGGAAGGTATCACACAATGTGGGATTGACCCATTGAATTCAAAAATACAATTTCAAACTTGTGAAAACTCTCATTTATTACACTCATCATGATGTTCCTACTTGGTGTAAGTTAATATAGTTAATTACAATTTCCTAGTATTTAAATACATTTATTATGGATTCATTCATCTCAAATTCCTATCCAAAATCATATATTTTAAAGTGATTAATCATTTTAGGAACTCTTAGTGTTCAAGCATTAAAATAAATAGAATTCTATATTAAATCATTTATCAACATTTGCATCATTGAATAGTGATGTGTTTGACGGTCTTTTCCACAACCATGAAGTTGGTCAAATCAAGGGGATCGATCTTCGATAAAATTATTGAGAAAACTAATGATTTCACTAAGATGTTTGTTAGGATTTCTAACAAGATCATAACAAAAAAAACTTGGTACTTCCACAAATGTACTTGAACACAATGAGCCTAATTTACATTATCAAAGAGATTGATAATAGATATTAAAATGTACAATTTGACCCTTCTTAAATTGGAAAGGTAGTGAAGGTAGTCATGTGAAACACAATGATTGAATAACCCTTAAAAGATGGAAGACTTGTTAACTCATCTGACAAGTGTTCTAGTGAGTGGCAAGTGACCATGGAAGAGGTGTCTCAAAAAGTGAGAACACTCATCTCAACCATATGAGGTGAGACAAAACTCTAGAAGCCCTCTAAGTGAGCTTAAGTGTAGTGTCAATAGGAATCTACTAAGTAGGCTAAAAGCTAACTAGTTTAATAATACATCTTTTCACACTAATAATGTTCTCTTAAATACTGCTTATCCTTAGCAAGAGAAACATAAGAGTTTAAGGTATCACTAGTCATAGAAGTCTACAAAGTGGAGGATCATTTCTATTAGATCAATATAATTTATTTATAATGTAGATTCAAGATGTAAACAATTCAAAATTACTATAGTCTCAAGACATATATAAGACTAAAGTATTTCACTTCTATTATCAAAATGAGTAGAATCAGCCCTAAATCAAACATTATTCTTCATCCTTATTTCACAAAATAAATACCCAATCCCTTTACATTTATTTCACAAATATCAATTCTTGACTACTACAATAAATAAATCTACATTAAACTAAATTTTATGCATTAATTTAATTCACAAGCTTAAAACCAAACATAAATAAAATGTTTGACTTGAAATATCAGATTTTCAACCCTCAAATCAGACCACAACCTTTAAAGGCTCGACAATCAAAATTTGCCGACCCACGTAGACTACTGTCATGTTTAGCGATTTATTCTATTCTTGCGGCATCTTATACGATTATAACGCATCCTCCCTACACGTTTAGAGATAAACCGATAACATTTTTTAAACAAATAAGTTGTAAGACTTTTGAGAACGGGCTAGAAAGGGTCAGATTCCAGGCCGGGTCGGTCCAAAATTTTCGGCAGGCTTTAACCTGCTGTCGCTGTTTGCCCATGAATTATACTCTTCTTTGTTTCTTTCCAAATTGGAGTTCCAAACTTTATAGATTACTACTAAACTCATACTTCTTCAGAACTTTGTGAAAGTCTATATAAAGAGGAGCACAAAGACAGAAGCTCCAAGTTCATTGTTATGCTCTTTGCTAGTTAGAAATTAGCACATATAATTTCAATGGCATACTTTGTGGTTCCCCTCCTAATGCTTTTATTAGTGCCCACAATAAGTTCAGACCCAGATCCTTTGCAAGATTTCTGCGTAGCTGATACCACATCCACAGTTTTCATAAATGGGCTGCCTTGTATAAATCCCAATAACGCTTCTGCAAAGGACTTTACCACATCTATTCTGAGCAACCAAGGAAACACATCAGGCAATCTGTTCGGAGTGAGTGCAGTTTTTACAACACCACAAGTCCTCCCTGGAATAAACACTTTGGGTATCGTGTTTGCTCGTGTAGATGTGGGTGTGGGAGGAGAGGTTCCACCTCACACTCATCCAAGAGCCTCTGAAATAGTCTTCGTTTTGTATGGAAATCTCACCGTTGGCTTCGTGGACACCACCAACAAGCTTTTTTCTGCAGAGATCAAAACAGGAGATGTTTTTCTGTTCCCCAAGGCCCTTATACACTTTGTTCAGAACACGGGAGACTCAACTGCCTCCCTAATACAAGCTTTTAACAGTCAAGCTCCGGGTGCAGCTATTATTCCTTTAGCTGTTTTTGCCTCTAATCCGGCCATTCCCAACACGGTCTTGGCTAAGGCATTCCAGATTAACCCTGATGAGTCGGATACAATCAGGAAGAACCTCGGTGGTACCTGAGCAATTGATTTCTTCTTGAGGAATTGTTATTTGTCATGTTCATCTATATCCTGCTTGCATAGTTACCAGAAATAATTTAGTGATTGAATTCTAGTGTTGAGAATTTATTTATGATTCTCATTTCATATCCTGCTTGCATAGTTCGCAAAGAATAATTGTATCTTCAAATTATAGTGCTAAACGAGTATGTGGCTCATCTGGGTATTATAAATATCAACGAAGTGCATGTCCTTTTCATTAACCTTTATAAGTTTTTTTATATCCGTATCTGATGTGTCTCGATAAATGTCTGTGTATATTCATCTATAAGTTTTCTAACAGAGAAAATATGCTGTGCAGAATTTGTTATCATTTCTAATATTTCAATCTACTTTGTAGGCGATTTTATAATACCTACTTGCTATGTGGATGGTATTATTATTCTCATCACAAACTGAGTTTTCAAAAAATAGAGACTATTGATTAATATATTGTCTTCTCTGCTCTCCTATTTCTTATCTCGGTGCTTCTTTGTATTGGGCCCAGGCCTCTTTATTTTATTGTTGGAAATAATTCCACCTTCTGGTCGTAATCGAGCTTTGACTTTTGACCCTCGCGTTTTGGCCATTTACCGCTATACCGCGGTCTCCTTGTTTGCCCTGTGCGGTACCGCGATTTAACCGCTTGTAGTTTGTTCGGTGCCAGTTTGTTGACCGTTGACCGGGTCTTGGCGGTTACCGTGGCCACCGCGGTTTGGCTGGCCTCCCCTCACGGTAGCGCAGTGTCTATGTTTGTCCGTGCCTGGCAGTTTGTTAACAGTAGCCTGGTGGTTACCGCGGCCACCGCGGTCAGTTATTTAACTGTGGCGGTAGCACGGTAAGCCCACCCCCTCTGACCGCTAGTGATTAGCGCAGCCACCGCGGTCTAATATTTAACCGCGGCGGTAGTGCGGTAACCCATCTGCCCTGGCCATTTGATGTTTATCGCGGCCACTGCGGCGGTAGCATGGTAAACCATCTGCCATCGCCGTCGCCCAGACTGTAGCAGTTTACCGCAGCCACCGTGGTCTAATATTTAACCATGGCGGTAGCGCGGTAGTCAACCAAAGCTTGACCAGTTTGACTTTGCTGACGGCAGTGAGTGCGCTCCACGGTGGCTTGATAGTACAGTTGGATGAATGTGATTGGACAAAATTTCTTGTATAATGTGCTGGCCAGCCTGGGTATACTTTGAGTCTTAATTTCTTTGTATATGTGGTGTTTTCGACGGTTGAAATATTTTATAAACATGTGTTCGTATTTGCAAGAAGTGACGGTTAGAGGAAAAGGTGGTGAAGTCTGGAAGAGACAGATAGAGAGAGAGATAGAGGAGAGAGAGGACTGTGAGAGAAAAAAATGCTCCCAAGAGCAAAGTGAAAATAGTTAGTTTCAGAAGATGAAAATGTGAAGAGCCGAAGCTCTGTTGTAATGTAAAATGTATTTCTGAGAATGAATATAATATAAATTTATGGGTTTGTGCATATATGTTTGAGTTTCATAATACGAGTGTTTTTAATTAGATATAATTTTTCTGTCTATGCATGACTCTCCTCCTAATGTTGTATGTTGTTATATAAAACCCACATTTATAATAATATTTTTTAACTTTATGATAAAACAATTTCTTTTCGACTTTTTTGTCTTCTCTGATCTCTTGTTTCTTCGTCTTTGTGCTTCTCTATATTTATCTAAGGCCTTTCTAAAAATATTTTTTGTTTCATTTTATTTATAAGATGTTTAAAGATAACTATATATTAATTTAGATTAATAATTCAAGGTCATGGATGTTTCAAATGAAATAATAAACAATATAAAAAGAGAAGGAATAATAAAATTAGAATAATATCATCTTTAAAGCTTGAAGATGGTAAGAAATATAATTCTAGGTTATATAACACTATTTTCACAACTCTACATTTTTTTTTAATAATATATTGGTCTTCACATGCAATGTACACTAATTGAAAGCTTCACAAAATGAGCATAGAGATTGTTGGTTCTTGCTTGAGAGAAAATGTTGAATATTTTCAAAAGAGAAAAAATAATAAAAAGAATGGGGATTATCCTTTCAAATTGGAAACTATAGAAAGCATAAGGGTCAAATAACTACTCAGATAGTGCTTCGATCCGTTACCTTCTTAAGTGTCAGTTGTGAAAGAGAGAAATAAATGCTTGAATCACCATTAGAATTAAAGAAAATTTTAACACTAGTGTATTCCTAGATATCCATACAATGCATTCTCATTGAAATAATTTGGACTCACTAAATTTATAAACTAGTAAAAAATTCACAAATGTAATAAAACATATAACATAATGGTGTCATTATATTGACTTTAGGATAATTCAAATTAACACACCCAAGTGAGCACATCATATAAAGTAAAATTTTAGGGGGTATAATTTTTTTTACATTACACATACCCATTGATATGATAACTATTTGTGATTCTCATGTAGGAGTCTATCTTAAAAATAAAGTTAATATGTACAATATAATTCTAGTGGAAATACTTATTTCTAATCTTTTATATTTCAATAAAATTTATGATCATTATTTTATGTGGCCTAGGGAATAAATTATTTATGAAATATATGAGTTTACATTTTGTGAAAATAAAAATGAGATATTTGTAAACTAACACAAAATACAAAAAATTAAGTGGAAGATGTTAAAAGTATTTATGTACTTCTATTCACATTTAGAAATGAACATGGTACAATAGATGTTACAAATATCTTGACAAGTAATGAAGGTTCTTGAGAGTAAAAATGAGTAAAAAAATGAAAATAATTTTCCTATAACTATTTAGTTAATCATCCTCTTGCAAATGTGAAGAAATTTAAAAAAATGAATATTACATCATAGTTACAAACAATAAGGAGAAACTTGTAAACACATCCTAAACTAACAAGATTTGGGCTATATTTTTTTTGACATCCGCATTTATTAGAATTCTATTTCATTGGTGTTGAAGTCCATCCCTATATTTTTTTAATATCACCAAGAGCGCATGTAAGGATAAGTAAATTCATGTGTTATGATGCATGATGAATCAAACATTGGCGTTGGATCATTTGTGATGGAATAAAATGTATAATGAAAGATAATATGCATAATGGAATTTAATGACACCAATTATTGGATTCAATGGTTGTATATTTTAAAGAACAGTGTGGAAGCACCAAATAATTTCAAGGCATAAATAATGCTTTCTTAAGCTTGTACATCTAAGCTCTAATAACCTTATCTTACTAACCTTTTCCAAGTACCCATTTATATGCATAATTAAATAACCAGATTTTACATAATTGTGAGCACATTCATCAACACATACTAAGATCCATCACATCCCAATAGGAGTCATTATGTATTAAAATTATAATTGTTTTCTCAAATACCCTATTATGTACTACAAATTATTTTGAGCATAACATTGTCTTAATTTTGAACTAATTTATCACATTGAATTTCCTCACATTCCTTACACCTATAGTTATGTTTTAGGTAATAGAAGTAGGGGAAAGGACCCCTAAACCCAACCAAAAAGTAGAACGAGACCTAGAGGTCACCAAAACAACCAACCAAAATAATAGGGGTCACAAAACCAAAGAACACCCTACAGAAAGTTTGACACCTAACTACACAAAACATCATAAACCATATACCAACATAGAACAACAGCCTTTAAAAAAAAAAAAAAACTAATTTTACGAAGGGCACACAAGCCCATAAGAGTAACGAGCAAAAAACCAAAAAACAACAACCACTAGACCCAATTACTCCTTTGAAAAGTTGATAAGATTCCATTCGTTCTTAAGTTGTTCCATAGCCTCACTGTACTACTCCATCGGTTCAGCCGCACCACCATCCCTAACAATCATAAACTAACCCTAACTATTATAACAAAAGAAAGGGAATTGTTGAGATGCTAGAATGATTTGTACCTTGCTACAAGGAGCCTATTTTTAGTTCACAAAGGACTCATTCACCTTTAGTGGTGAATTGGTCCCTATTAGGGTTTCTAAAACTAAGATATGGGTTTTGTTCCTTGATTCCTACACTCTTAGATCCTTGGTTATCAAATATTTAGAACTTGTAACATGTTTTGTAGCCTTCTTTTCATGTTCTTGTAATGTGAATGACAACTTTTACAACTTGACAAATTTGACAATTTTGCTTCAACCTTGTTCTCCACTTGATCTTCAACCTATAAATCTGCAAATACACATTTAAGAGAAGAAAAATAATTTGATTATAAGTGAATAGGGGTTATCCTAAGTCAAAATCTGATTAGGTAATTAAACCAAATGATGAAATTGAAGCATGAACATGAAATAATGAAATGTTTTTACCTTGAAACTTGTCTTGGAATGTAAATCTGCAAACTAACATGAAGTGGCCATGAAGAATGTAGATCTTGATCTCAAATTAAATGTGAATTTATTCTTACAAGTATCTCTTCAATGCTACATTAACATTCTTAGGTCAAAATGAAGCAAATTAAGCTATATGCAATAAATTTGATGAAACAAAAAATTAGAAAACTGAAATAGGAAAGTAAGAGCAACAAACATAAGCCTAAATATGAGATTTCAATTTTTAGAAAATCTAGATTCGGATCTATTATGACTCATTCACCCATAAGCGTGAATGGGTCCTGGTTAAGTATTTTTGAAATGTTTTTACTAATTTTTGAGTGATTTTGAATGCTTTTCAGATGCCACAAAGTTTAGGTCAAGCCTAATTAGGGACTCATTGAATAGTAAAGGTGAATGGGTCCTTGATTAGGGTTATTTAACTATTTTTGAATGATTTTCATGCTTTTTACAATGTCTTTCAGTTCCAAGTCTGAGACTAACTTTGAGTTTTAGATTTTGTGGAAATGCAATATGAAAATGTAATAAAATTATGAATGAAAAGACCTAATTTGAAATGAAATGTTGTTTAAATTTCCAAATTCCAATTTATGAGATCTAAATGGTATGCAAAATGATTGATTTATTTTTATATTTTTCAGATTTAGAGAATGCAAAACAATGCAATTTTAAACCCTAAATGATATGCAAGCTTGAATATCAAGCAATAAACCCTAAATGAGATCTAATTCAATGCAAGAATGATTAAAATGAATGAAATATGTAACCTAGGATGAGAATAAAGACTCTAAGATCATAAAATTACAATATTCAATAGGTCAGGTTAACCAAAATGTTTAATAGGGAAAGGGGGTTTGCATCAAAATCAATTGATGAAAATGATGAACTACTTTCCACTATAAAACATGCAATCATGTGCAAGATATAATGCAAATAACAATCAAATACTAACCCTAACTATTATAGCAATAAAAAGGGAAGTTTTGAGAGGCTAGAGTGATGTGTACCTTGCTATAAGAAGCCTACTTTTAAGTCACTGAGGACTCATTCGACTTTAGTGGTGAATGGGTCCCTATTAGGGTTTCTTAAAATAAGATATAGGTTATGTTCCTTGATGCCTACACTAGTAGATCCTCATTTTTCAACACCTAAAAACCTGTAACAAGTTTTGTAGTCTTCTTTCTGTGTTGTTGCAATGTGAATGACAACTTTTATAGCTTGACAACTTTGACAATTTTGCTTCAAACTTTTTCTCCACTCGATCTTCAACCTATAAATATGCAAATACACATTCAAGAAAGATTTTTTTTTTAATTTTTAGTGAATAGTGGTTTTCTTATGTCAAACCCCATTTAGGTAATTAAACCATATGATGAAATTGAAGAATGCACATGAAACAATGAAATTTTGATACCTTGGAACTTGTCTTGGAATGTAAACCTACAAACTAACATGGAGTGGTCATGAAGAATGTAGATCTTGATCTCAAATTAAATGTTAAATTATTCTTACAAGTAGATCTTCAATGCTACATCAACAATCTTAGTTGAAAAACATGCTTGAATGCACTATTCCTTTGACAATGCACTAAATGAAGCAAATTAAGCTATATGCAATGAATTTGATGAAAGAACAAATCTAAAAACTGAAAAGGGAAAGTCACAGTAACAAGAAGAAGCCTCAAGCTAAGATTTCAATTTCCAAAAAATGTAGATTGGGATTTATCATAGACTCATTCTCCAATAAGGGCGAACGGGTCTTGGTTAAGTATTTTTGAAATCTTTTTACTGATTTCTAAGTGATTTTCAATGCTTTTCGTATGCTATAAAGTTCAGGTCAAGCCTTATCAGGACACATTTTCCAATAAAGGTGAATGGGTCCTTGATTAGGGATTTTTTTTAAAAATTGAATGATTTTCAAGCTATCTACAATGTCTTTCAGTTTTAGATTTTGTGGAAATGCAATATGAAAATGTTATAAAATGTCGAATGCAAAGACCTAATTTGAAATGAAATATTGTTTTGATTTTCAAATGCATATGAGATCTAAATGGTTATACAAAATTACTGATTTCTTTTTGTATTTTTCAAATTTAGAAAATGTAAAACCATGCAATGCTAAACCCTAAATGAGATAGAAGCTTGAATGTCAAGAAAGAAACCCTAAATGAGATCTAATTCAATGCAAGCAAGATGCAAATGAAAGCAATATCTTACCTAGAATGAGAAGATTCAAGAAAGACTCCAAGATCATAAAATTACAATATTCAATAGGTCGAGTTCACCAAAATGTTTAATAGGGAAAGGGGGTTTGCATCAAAATGAATTGATGAAAATGATGAACCACTACTTTCCACTATAAAACATGCAATTATGTGCAAGATATGATGCAAATAAAAATTAAAAAACAACCCTAACTATTACAGGAATAAAAAGGGAATTTTTTAGAGGCTAGAATGATGTTTAATTACTGCAAGAAGCCTATTTTTAGGTCACAAATGACTCATTCGCCAATGGGTCCCTATTAAGGTTTTTGAAGCTCAGATATGGGTTGTTTTCCTTGATACCTACACTCGTACATCCTCAGTTATCAACTCCTGAAAACTTGTAACAAATTATATAGCCTTCATTTTGTGTTCTTCCAATGTGAGTGACAACTTTTATAACTTGACAACTTTGACAATTTTGCTTCAAACATGTTCTTTAATCGACCTTCAACCTATAAATCTGCAAATACACATTCAAGAGAAGAAAAAATTGTTGATTAATATTGAATAGGGTTTTTCCTAAGTCAAACCCTGTTTAAGTAATTAAACCAAATGATGAAATTGAAGCATGAACATGAAATAATGAAATGTTGAAACCTATGAACTTGTGTTGGAATGTAAATCTACAAACTAACATGAATAGGCCATGAAGAATGTAGATCTTGATCTCAAATTAAATGTGAAATTATGCTTACAAATAGATCTCCAATGCTACATCAATAATCTTAGCTCAACAACACGGTTGAATGCACTATGTCTTTTACAATGCACTAAATGAATAAAATTAAGCTATATGCAATGAATTTGATGAAATAACAAATTAGAAAACTGAAATAGGAAAATAACAGTGGAAAAAAAAGAGACTAAAAATGACATTTCAATTTCTAGAAAATGCAGATTAGGATCTATCAGGGACTCATTCACCAATAACATCAAATGGGTCCTGGTTAAATAATTTTGAAATGTTTTTACTGATTTTTGAGTGATTTTCAATGCTTTTAAAATGCCAGAAAGTTCAGGTCAAGCCTAAGCAGGGACTCATTCACCAGCAAAGGGGAATGGGTCCTTGATTATGGTTTTTTAACTATTTTTGAATGATTTTCAAGCTTTTCGCAATGTCTTTCAGTTCCAGGTTTGAGACAGTAACTTTCAATTTTAGATTTTAGGGAAATGCAATATAAAAATGTAATTAAATGATGAATACAATGACCTAATTTTAAATGAAGTGTTGTTTTGATTTTCAAATGCAAATTTATGAGATCTAAATGGTATGCAAAATGACTAATTATTTTTTATATTTTTTAGATTTAGAGAATGCAAAACAATGCAATGTTAAACCCTAAATGAGATGCAAGCTTGAATGTTAAGGAAGAAACCCTAAATGAGATGCAAGCTTGAATGTTAAGGAAGAAACCCTAAATGAGATCTAATTAAATGCAAATGAGATGAAAATGAATGAAAGATCTAAAATATGATGAGAATAAAGACTCCAAGATCAAAAAATTACAATATTCAATAGGTCAGGTTCACCAAACAATCTAATACGGAAAGGGGGTTTACATCAAAATGAACTAATCAAAATAATGAACCACTACTTTCAACTATAAAACATGCAATTATGTGCAACATATGATTCAAATATCAATCAAAAACTAACCCTAACTTTTATAGAAATAGAAAGGGAAGTGTTGAAAGGTTAGAATGATGTGTACCTTGCTACAAGAAGCTTATTTTTAGGTCACAAAGGACTCATTCTATTTTAGTGGCGAATGGCTCCCTATTAGGGTTTCTAAAACTAAGATATGGGTTTTGTTCCTTGATTCCTGCACTCTTAGATCATTGATTATAAAATCTTGAAAACCTGTAGCAAGTTGTGTAGCCTTATTTCCATGTTCTTGCAATGTGAATGACAACTTTTACAACTTGACAACTTTGTCAAATTTTCTTCAAACTTGTTCTCTACTTGATCTTCAACTTATAAATTTGAAAATACACATTCAAGAAAATAAAAACTTGTTGATTGTTAGTGAATAAGGGTTTTCCTAGGTCAGACCCCATTTAGGTAATTAAACCAAATGATGAAATTGAAGCATGAACATGAAATAATGAAATGTTGATACCTTGGAACTTTTCTTGGAATTTAAATCTGCAAACTAACATGAAGTGTCCATGAAGAATGTAGATCTTGATATCAAATTAAATGTGAAATTATTCTTACAAGTAGATCTTTAGTGCTACAACAACAATCTTAGCTCAATAAAATGCTTGAATGCACTATGCCTTTCACATGATGAAATGATCTTGAATTGCTGCAATAAACTCTCGATAATATACCTTTAAATCCCCTTGAAATGCTCCATAATTCTCTTGCTCTTGATCTCATGAAGTCACTTAAAAATTTCTAGATTGCTTGGATGAAGATATGTGAATTAACCCCATATTTATACTAAATCTAGAGATTAACCTCGTTCAAATTCAAATAATTCAAGATGACATCAAATCTTTGATTGAAAATCATTAGAATCCTACCACAATTAAATTCAAAATGGGGTGTCCTATGTGAGGACACATTTTCCACTAAAGGTGAATGGGTCCTAGCACAACTTTCTAGGACCATGCTCTGGGGGGATGAAATAACATCAAAAACCCATGTCAAAAATGCAAAGAAATGGGTGTCCTATGTGAGCATTCGCCAATAAATGAGAATCAGTCCTAGTACAACTTTCTAGGACCATGCTTTGGGGGAATGAAATAACATCAAAAACCCATGTAAAAAATGCAAAGAAAGGGGCATCCTATGTGAGGAAGACCCATTCACCACTAAAGGAGAATCGGTCCTAGCACAACTTTCTAGAACCATGCTTTTGGGGAATGAAATAACATCAAAAACCCATGTCAAAAATGCAAAGAAAGGGGTGTCCTTTGTGGAGAGGACACATTCATTGGTAAAGGTGAATGGGTCCTAGCTCCATTTTCTGGGATTTTAAATTTTCCAAATTAAATGTCATGCAATATCATTATTGGGTGTCGGGATAGATCTTTAAAAAATGCAATTAATTGGGCTTGAATTTGAATTAAAGGGACCAATTAAGCTCAATTAACCATAATTAATTAATGAAACCCTAGATAAGTGTGAAAGTGTAGTTAAATACTTTACAACACCCTAAATAAGGTACAATTTAAGTCCATTTTGGGTATGTGCAAGATCATCGTGGAAAAAATAGGACCTTAAGTGGCAAAAAAAAAAAAAAATCAGAGTTAGGCAATTAGACATAAAAATTTGAATAAGTTATCTATATTATTTAAAAAATATGTAAGAATAGAATTCTTAGAAAATTGAATGTAGTTTCTAAATTACTAGATTTATTTACAACAAAATAAAATCTATTTGTTGAAAATTTGAAATTTGAATACAATAGTACTCAAATTTCACGGAAAAATAAGAAGTGTACGTCTGACCACCCTAACCACATTAAAATGATAATATTTTTTTTATGAGATTTTAGATATAAGTAGAGGACTCATGTACCAATGTGATGCATATTTTTTTGTAATTTTTTTCCAAGTAAATAATTAATTATAAATTTTTAATGACAAATTTAAAAAAATATAAAGACTCGTATGTCTGACCACCTTAACTTGGTCAAAACTTCATAAAATTCAATTTTTTATTTTTTAATCTTATATTATGCAAACAAAATAATGCAACTCATGTTTTGGATTCAAAAAATATGATATCATTTGAAAGCTATAGATGTTTTTCAATTAACCTAAAAATTAGGACTTTAGTCGTATTTCAATAGAAAATGAATAATAATTATATATTTAATTCAAAGTAAAGAATAATTTATATTGGTGGAAAGCTGAGAATCTCCTTTAAAAACCCTTTTCGTTTAACTGATTTTGGGTATAAAAAAGTCGTCAGCCACATACCCATCATATTGCAACTTTTTGGCCCATCATGATCCTGCACATACCCCATATTTATACTAAATCTAGAGATTAACCCCAAAATTCAAATAATTCAAGACGACATCATATCTAGGATTGAAAATCATTAGAATCCTATCAGAATTAAATTCAAAACGGTGTGTCCTATGTGAGGAGGAATCATTCACCACTAAAGGCGAATGGGTCCTAGCAAAAAATTTTAGGACCATGCTTTTGGGGGGATGAAATAACATCAAAAACCCATGTCAAAATGCAAAGTAAGGGGTAGCCTTTGTGAGGAGGACCCATTCACCACTAAAGGTGAATGGGTCCTAGCACAACTTTCTAGGACCATGCTTCGAGGGGATGTAATAACATCAAAAACCCATGTCAAAAATGGAAATAAAGGGGTGTCCTATGTGGAGAAGACCCATTCGCCACTAAAGGCGAATGGGTCCTAGAACAATTTTCTAGGACCTTGAATTTTCCAAATTAAATGTCATGCAATATCATTATTGGGTGTTAGGATAGATCTTTGAAAAATGTAATCAAGAGGGCTTGAATTTTAATTAAAGGGACCAATTAAGCTCAATTAATCACAATTAATTAATGAAACCCTAGATAAGTGTGAAAGTGTAATATAACACTTTACAACACCTTAAATAAGGTCCAATTTAAGTCCATTTTGTTAAAAAGGGTCTTTGAATTAGTGTGGATGTGTACAACACATTACAACATTTAATCAAGGTATAATCAGGTTAATTCAATATCACTAATTCTCAAATTAAATGTGAAAAAGGGTTACATTTTTTCTACGCTACACCATCTTGTCCACTTTCTACTATAGCTCATGAGTTTATAAATCATAAGGCTGCAGGGGTGCCTCAATATCCTTCTTAACCCCACACTTTTCCTTCATGGATTGAACATTCAACCCCTCAATGGCTTCCCTAACTACCTCCTAAATTTCACGCTCAATATTTTGAAGCCCTTCCTCATCCTCATCCTTTGAATCTTCGACCACTGATTGATTGTCACTAGCCATTTCTTCATCATATTCACTACTTTCAAAATCTTCCAAGAGATCTTCTCCCAACACAATCGATAGCTACTTCCTACTCATATTAATAGGAGGGGGAGTTTCCTCTTTAGGGTCATCCCCAAGCTCTTCAAAACAAATTTACTTCTCTTTGGCAGACTAGCTAGCAAGCCTAGTTGATCACCGTTCACCCTTCCTGCTATTAGAATCCTCAAAATTCCCTTGCTCCTCTTCATCTACTATTTCAATTGTGACTTCCTTGGTGGTTTTAGGCTCAATATTTTCACAATCTTTCCTCTTGGTACAAGATTTCGCTAGGGGGTAGCTAGCAACTTCTTTTCCTTTCAAATTTTTAGTACTAGTAATGTCTTCATTGTAGCCAAGCATCACCATAAAGAAAGGCATCATACTAGCCTCCTTAAAAATCCCCCATAGCTCAAAGTTTTTTCTTAAAGGCACACAACTCCGTCAGTAGGGTGGTAACATCACATAGCTTCTAGAAATATCTAGTCATAACCTTGGAGAAGGTTAGACGGGGGATTAAACACCACCCAAATTTAGCATACCAAATCATGAACTCATAATCCATGTGAGAATAGACTTTACAAATAATAAAAGGATGTCTAAAAGATTGCAACATAGGAAACATGTGAGGGTGTAATGAAGAGGAGACACCATGGTGATCTATCATCATGGAAATATGCCTCGAATCCACTCCTTCAAGGGACATAAGATATATGTCAAATCATTGAGCCTTTCAATGAAAAGTGAAATATTTAAAAAATAAACCATCTCAAAGAAGATATAATTAGAGAATGAGTCTATAAAAGACATATCAAAATATGAAAGATAGCAATATCCCATGGCACGAGATGCATTCCAATCAGATCACCCATCAACATTAAATCCTATAAATGAAAATACCAAGTCACAAAGGCATAAGAAGTAATGAAACCCATCATAGCTAACATCATCCATCCTACACCAAGGCCTTTCTTTCTATCATAATAATTAGCCCACACCATCTGGGCTGGGTGTAGAAAATTGTGCCAAGTATACAAGCAAGCCTTCCACACCCAGGCCATGTGGAACTTCCATCACCAAATCATGAAGGAGAAAGGGGAAGTGAAATCCATCATGTCTAACATCATCCAACCACCATCAAATTCAATCTTCCTACTCCAGTTAGTACACCTCACCCCCTTGACAAGATCCAGATAATCATACCACATAACCAAGCTAGCCTTTGACACCTGAAACACATGGCTCCCCAATATGCCACTACCACAAGTACCTTTATCTTTCCAAATAGAGTTCAAGCTTTTACCTCACATCAACATACGATCATTAAGATTGAAATTTAAATTTTAAATAAGGTGCCTTTAGCTAAATCAACCTGTCTTCCAATAGATGTTTGAATCAAATTTGAAATCACAAAGGATCAGGAGACCAACATCTCGACCATAGAAGCAATATAAACTTTAAGTAAGGAAAACAATAGCATAATTGAAGGTTTAAGGGAGCCTCACCCAATTGGTCTATAGCTAACCAGTCCTTGATATGAGTCAGCAGATCCTCAAATTTCTAAAATTTCCAGTGGGGAAATGAGAGCCCCAAGTTGGAGATAACATCAACAAGGTTATTTCCTTCCCTGTAGATGTGGGAAACTAAAACACTTGCCATAGAAGAGAGCACCCATTTAGATTATGTTGGTTATTTTTTTAAGAACCAAACTTAATCTCACCAAATGCTTATGCATTTTCCACAATTCAATGATCAACAAATGTAATGATTGGCCAATGAAAAAGTAGAGACTTGCTAGGCTTCTACCTCTGCACTTCGGGCTTTGTGAGTCCTAGGAGGGTGATCCTAACAATTTTTAGATGATACTCTTGTTCTATTTTATCATGAACATTGTGACAAATAGATACATTCCTATAAGCTTCTAATTAGATAAAATCCTTCAAGGATTTAGCTGACCCTTTAGAATGTTATTACCTAAAGAAAGGAACGAGTGATACTTCATAACACTTTACTGCAATTAAAGGTGTGTTAGTGATTTTCATTAAGATTTGTTTTCTTTGAGAGGTACGGGCTGACTCATTTATATCTAGGATAGCCAAATTAATATACTAGTATTTTATCCATGGGTAATGGATTCATATTTGTAACAAACTGTAATACATTAGAAATTAAACTCAACATTTATAGACTATTGCTATATTACTTTGCAATACACTGTAACTCAAGATATCCAAAAAAAAAAAACTACTTAATAATCCTTGAATTCCATCTCACAACCCTATGATTTCATCAAAGAATTTAATTAGTTCTTTGAAGTAAAGTAGAAATAAAACCATACATTCAACCAAAGCTATTGAAGAAAAATAAAAGATCCTTGATCATTTTATTCATAATTTAAGAAATAAAATACATCGGAGAGAATTTGTTCTATAGTTTTCAATTCTCATTTATATGTCATTGCTACTATTAAAATATTATTCCTATTACAAACTAGAATGCATACCTAAGACTCAATACTATTCTTTACATAAGTGCTTGATTTACAAAATTTCTCTTAAATATGAGTTCAAACTTTCTCCAACCAAAGACCTGTGCAATTGGCCTTGAATTCCCATTTATAGAAACATGGGAGCAACAAGCTTCGAGCCAAATTGCACTTACAGTCACATTTTCATTTGACATGCATCTACATTTCAATTTCAAAGCTTCCCCAAGCGGTTATATTTGAACCTTTGATAAGGGGGAAAACATATAAGACAAAATTTGTTTCCATTCATTAAAGAATATTAACCCGCCTTCCAAAATGCATCTTCCATCTATTATAGCAGCACGAAAACCACCTTCTTCACGAGCCAAAAAATATTTTCCATGTGCATGTCCAGATCAGCAAAAATATTAAAACAAGAAGGCAATGAAAAGAGAAAAGTGGACATGTCCATGCCAATATCTTTGTCATCAATCTTCATATTGGGGAGAAAAACATATTCTGCAATATCTTTTGCAAAAGCATAATCTGTACTGGTTCCAGGCTATGCATTTTTTTTCTCCCATTCGTTATTCACCATGTTTTTTATCAATTTTCATAAAATAGGCTCAATCTGTAAACTTTTCCAACCATGTGTTATATTCATCCTAAGTTGGCCATTTCATGTCTAGCAGGTTCTGTACTTTTGTATTGTGTTGGTTACACCTTGCATCAATCAAATCCCTAGCCTCCTTAACAAATGCATACATTCTCATTTCAACCTATTCATATTATCAATATTTAGATTCAACATAGAGTAATTGGTAACAATAAGTGCATCATCCTTGAATGTGTAATTAAATCACCCAACTCTTCCTTCCCTTTAGAAAACTTCTTTAATTCACCCTTATCATCTAATATGGTAGGCATACGATGCCATTCTAGTTCTCTAATTATTTTTAGATTGTTCTGGAGTTGTATTCCCAACTTTCCATGAAAATTTTCTATTTCATTCACAAGATTAATTTCTTTTAATAAATTTGGAAGGTTGGAGGGAGATTTAGGGTCTTCCTTCATCTAAGGTATCATCTCTTTCAAGGTTCCTATCTTAGTGCTCCAATTACTCCACTCAGTCTGGAATGTCTTTTGAACTTGCAAATATTTCACATTTGCCTCATAAGTGTTTTTATATGCATCCCATACATTATCAGACATATTTACTAAGTTTTTTACTCTATGTTTTAATGTCATCAAAAATGTCATTGGCCACTTTCGCAATCTCCATTTTCTTCTTAACATTATATTTTTTTGTTTGTACTTCCTTGTTTAAACTCTGAATTCTTAATGAGAGAGTATCTCTACCCTAAGATGACAACTCTAAGGAAGAAGAAGAAGTTGAATACAATGCTCTTATAGACTAATCTAATTGCATTGTGGCTCCCATCTTATTAATTTCATTTAAGAGGAGATTATGATCCTTCAACAGTGCATCATATTTGTTCTAAGAAATTTGTGATGTATCAGCACTAAGTATTGCAGCATGCACTGTTAGTTTTGCTACTTGAACAAGTGTTATGTCTGCAGCCCTCTTTACAACCATTTATCTAATGAATTCCACCATAGGCCTAGAAACCTCATGCTTCCCAGTGTTATGTACCATAGAACAAATTGCAAGAATGTGCAATTTAGGACTATAACCACATCCAAACCCTTGATCATCAAAATGCTCCTATGATACAAAGGCCTATGGATCTCTTCTTATTGCATCAAGTGCAATGGGTGAGGTGAGAGTGCATAATGGAAGTAACATAATTCCACTATATACAACATTTTTTTTTGCTTCAGTAGGATTAATGGTTGCAATCTCAGCCATAATCTTTTCTTATTTTTCTTTCTCTGCCTACTCTTGCTAAGAAGGATCCAAACTAGCTTTAACTTGTCCAATCTTCTCTTTTATTTCCTTTCTTCTTTTTTGAATAATCAGTTCATTCAATTCCTTTATCTTTACAAAGGAATCATCTATAATGAATTCATCATAGGCCTCGATCTTTGGATCATCATCGACCTTCTCATCATACTCCCACTTAACTATTCTATCTTGGGAAGTTTTTGAGTCAAGAGTATCATTGATTTTTGGAGAAGGGAATCTCCTCTCCACTTCATCATCACTAGGCACATGCTTTTCCATATTCTCTTCCCCAATCACTTCAACATCTTGTCCTTGAATCTTTACATATTGCTCTAGAATATCCATAGCTTGAGGTTGTTGTTCTAGGAGAGCTTGTGCTCTCTCAACAGCTTATGTAACTTTAACCTTAAACTCTCCACTTTTATAATCATTCAATTTTGTAAAATCCCTTTCGAAAGGGTTCTCAATTGCATCATCTGGTCTCACATGGAAAGCATTTTTTTTCATAATGTCCACCTCAATGTCACATATAGCTATCCATTCCTTTTTCCTTAATTTGACTACTTCATCACTTGTCAAATTTCTCAAAAGATCATTTATATATAGAAAATCATGGAAAAGTCCAGATAATCCTTTCTGTCTCCTCATGCCATTCACAAATCCTTCTAGATCAAAACTTCTAACCTCATCAATAGGTAACCTGGGGTTATTCACCATTATCCCAAAATTTTCATAAGCCTCCTTGGCAATTGCTTTGAAGTAAGCAAAAGAACATTGTGGTACTATCAAAAAACCTTTCCTAAGAGTTCTAAATTTCTCTTTGTCCATAAAATCAAGTTTCCAGATCAACTCCATGAATGCCAATCTATCTGGAACATACAAGGGAAAATAATGTGGTGCAACTTTGGCTCCATAAGACCTAATAAAAGTGTATTTTGAATGTAAGAAACAATCTACCCAATTGTGTTTGTGCATTGTTCCATTAACAAGCTCATGTGGGTGCATAACTTCTTTGATAACTTTTGAAAGCCTATAAATGGGTGCCACACCAAAACTCTCCAAAATACCATATCTGAAAACATTGTAAAATAATAAATAATTGGAATCAGGATATTTTTTGTTGCAGATATGTGTCCACATTTGGACAGGAAAATCATTATTCTCCTTATCCTTTTTCCTCAAATTTAATTTCTTCTTCCATTTTTCTTGTCCAACAAATAGAATAATTTGCATTAACATAGAATTGTGTGGGAAAGGTAGTGGAATGTTTCCCTGCTTCTAATTCATCAAATCATAGTGCATCTACTCTAGAGTGTAACCAGCATAATCGAAACCCCTGTTTGAATTCCAATTATGTATATCAATCACCATCACCAAAAAGTTCGTAGCTATCCTAGCATCATACCTACGATCCAAAACCTAATTCAAACTATAGTAGGTATTTTTGAAATAATTTGCAAATTCTTCACATTCATAGGGCTCCAGGTCCTTAGGACCAAATCCTCCCTTATTATCTTTTATATTCTTTGCAATAACATTATTCTTATTCCCAAATATGTTCTACTCATATTCATTATACAAATCCACATGCTTAATGTTGACTATATAATTGGGATTTAGGTTGAAAACCTCCATAATTTTATCCCTTGTTACCTCAAGGATCAAAGTTTTATTTTAACTCCTAATCTTCTTGTCCTTGGGGTCATAGTGTTTTCAAGCTCTAACATCACATCCACATCAACAAATACACTAGAAATACAAGCCTCCCAAGGTTAAGACCCCATAAGTATCTAGTCGGTTTCCTAGCATATTTTCTATTAAAAGAATATAGAAATAATTCCCATCCACTTTGTGGCTGAGCATATTGTCCAATTCCACCAACAAGTTCAATCAATTTGCTTCTTACAACAGCTTGCCTTGTGGGTCTCTTTCCATTTTGTGACCCTCCCTCATTTATGTCCTCAAGGCACCTTCTGTGAATGGGACATGAGTTCTCTTCTCAACTTTCGGCTTTGTAGGTGCTTCAGGTTCATTTAACTTAGATGCAGATGTAACATGTTGGGTTCTAGGCCTCTTCATCCTCTTTTGTTTAGGTTTTCTCTCTGTCTTGATGCTAGACTCATTAGACCTGTTCACTCATTTTTACTGTGCAATAAGACTAGGGATTTTAAATTTTCAATTTACGGAAAGACCCTACTAGTTTAAATTTTCAAGACACAAATTTGCAAACTAAAAATACTCTCAAACCCTACACAATTCTTATCAACCAATTGAACCTAAACTATTCACAAAACCTATAAAACCCTAAGCACTCAAAGCTTTCAAAATTCTTATCAATTTCCCAAACATGCTTAATTCAACGTAATTGATAATAGAGAGATAAGATTATTTTCTTACCTGAATAGAATTTTTTTCTTAATTCCCTTTGCAACTATTTGTTTGAGCTCTTCATATCATTCCCTCAAACTCAATTAGCTCTTCTGCTCTTGAATGATTGCAATTGTGAGAAAAAAAGAGCCAACTACCTCCTTTATGTCTAGAGGATGGAGCATACCACCATTAATGGCTGATAGAAATCTCATACGAGTGAGCTGACACTTAGTCATTTGAATTTAAACCCTATTTTTTTGATCATTTTGTTTTAAAACCATATCAGTGGCTCTCCTTTCATCTTTCTTCTTTTCATTTTGCTTTCAACGATGTTCTTTAGATGTTGCCAGGTTGCCTTTATTTTCCTTAGTCAGCTGTTATATCGTGCATCGCCAATTTGGTCTATGATCCTTTGGACGAATCTGTGATACCTTAGGACCTAGAAATGAAAGAAATATTCCATTGAATATGCCATCGCTCATTTGACATTTACTTATTAGATATTCATTTGTATCCACGATGGCTCAAGGTGGTGAGATGGGCAATAAACTTAATAGTCTATCACTCATCGTAGTTGTTATTCCTCTTTCATGTGTTTTATTAGAAATATAAACAACATGTGCGATGAGATCTTAGCTATTAGATCAACATCCCCCATTTGACTATATTGATCACCCATCACACATCGCTAATTAAATTTTCAACAGTCGGGTCACATTAGTGATGTGAGAGAAATGGTAATGGAACAAGATTTAGCCACATGTACATGTTTTAAGATCAAGGGAGCTAGAAGCGTCTCCCACATCAATACTTCAAATTAGTGATGGAAAATTAGAACAAAAGACCTCATCGCTCATCACCAATTTGGAAAAGATAAGTAGGCGGCCATCCCCAATGAGCGATAGAAGAAAATACAATAAGCTTGCAAGGCCATCATGCATCGCCAATTTAGAACTCAAATATTGGAAGCAATTAGTGATAGAGAAGTAGCTCGTGATAGAGAAGAAAACACTCACATCATGCATTAATATTATTAAACTCAAGATTTAGAACCTATCTGTGATGAGTGATATAAAGGAAAACTATCTCATCATGCATTGTTGATTCAACACAAGTGGTGACAAAAAAATTTGTGATGAGTGATGCACAAAGCGATAGGAAAGAACTTATGTGAAGGAATTTTGCACATGTTCACATGTTGTTTTAAAGAGGGGATCAACTAGGAGCAACGTAAGATAAGGCCTCAAAAATAATTAACCATTTTATGCAATGGATGTAAAGGCCAAATATTTAAGACTTCCCACTTTATAAAAATTAAGTCCTCAAACCAAGGTAACATGAGTAATATTAGGCGATGTGTAGAATGGGGAACTCTAACCATAAGGGATCGGTCAACCAAATGAACTCAAGGACTAAAGTTATTTTAATTCAACTAGAGATGGAAAATAGTAGGTCAATAAAGGATTAGAATAAAAGACAAGGGTTTCAATAAAAGGAGAAAATATTCTAAGTAAAACAACTCCCTAACATAAAACCCTAAACCCTAACCTTCAACATACCAAGAGGATACCACAGATAATGCATTTTAGACCAGTCAAAAATGAAACTTTGAAGGTTCCACCAGTGGCTCCAAATGGGGATGTATGCCTCTCGTAGGCATGGAAATTTTTTAGATCTCATGGTTGAAGCAGACCAGGCATAGGGACACTAAAAACCAAGGATTTTCCTAGACAAGGCAAGAAGACCAGACACAAGAAAACCAACATATATAAAAAATTACAAGTCTGTATAATGAACATGGAAGAGAACATATTTCAGAGAAATATGGCTTCAAGAATTGTCCCTGTACTAGCAGTTCAAGAAGTTCACCTATTAGGCTTTGTAGAAAGTATGAGTCTTCACCATGTTTGTTGGATATTAGATGAGGGCCTAACCATAATGCTTCAAATTTTTCCATGCTTGGCCTTATATTGAGCCCTTGCATTCCATAGTAGTCCCATACTTCCCACTTCAAATTTTATGGGAGAAGCTAAATCTTATCATGTAAATATTTAACTTCCACCTACATTTGTGCATTTTTTTCATGAGCTTCTCTTCTATTTTCATCTAGCTATATAATATTATCAATCCTATGTTGCATTGCATCATAGATGTTCTCATCATACTCTTGTATAAATTTATACATTTTTAGTAGATTGTTCTAAGGCAATCTAGATGCAATAACATATACTAAATCAAATGGGGCATGGACAGTAGCTTTCTTTGTTGTAACTTTGTCCACCAAAAGTGAAATCTTCAGCTTTGAATCCCAGGATTTCTTGTTCTTATCTATCACCCTTTTAATGATCTTCACTAAACTCTTATTGCTAGACTCAGCCTGACCATTCCCTTGAGGATGGTAAGGAGAAGGATAAGAAATCTATATACCATTTTAATCACAAAAATACTTAAACTCATCTAACTTGAAACACATGCAATTATCTGAAATAAGCTTCTCTAGGACTCCAAACCTAATTAAAGCGTTGTTCATCAAGAAATCAATAACCACTTTACTTGTTGCCTTCTTTGTGGGGATTCCTTCCACCCACTTTTTGAAGTAATCAATTGCAACAAGGATCCATGAATGCTCCCCACTATATTTTTTTGATATCTCACCAATAAAATCTATTCCCCATCATTGGAAAGGAGCTTGAACTAAAATAGGTTTTAGTGGTAGGCTCCCTAAAAATTTTAGCTTCCTTGCAAATCTCTGGCAAGCATCACAAGTTTTAATAAACTTGTGGGCATCTTTAAATACTATGTGCCACCAAAATCATACCCTTAGAATCTTATGAGCAGTTGTCTTAGCCATGTAGTGGCCACCACATACCCCACTATGCATCTCTTTTAGTAGCTCAAAAGCCTTGACCTTATCAACACATTTTAGCATAATGTCCTCCAAAATTCTCCACCATAGTTCACCACTGAAAATCACGTATTTTATGGAATGTAACTTTAGAGTTCTCCTTTCATTATCAGCTAACCCTTCAGGGCATTACATCTTCTACAAGTAATAAATGGCATTCTCATATCAGTCACAATCTTACATATTGAAAAATGTGTGACCTATTGCACTCATCCTCAAAATTTATTTGATTTGCATCTCAGTTTGTTTCAGCCATTAGCTTAGCCACCCCCTAACCTCTCACCAACTTAGTGATTTGAACATCAATGTTGAATTCATGGATCTTGTTGATCCATCTACATCTCTTATGGTCTCTTGTTGAGTGAATATGTCCTTAACTGGAACACTTGGTACAAAGGCTATGACTATAGCTCACATTAAGTCTTAAAACTCTTCACAACTTTGACTAAAGCATAGCCCTACTTCTCAATCATGTCATATTTAAGTTTTTTAGCTTGCAAAGACTTACTAAAGAATGCAATGGGTTGTTCAAAGCCCTCATCATTTTTTTGTAACAACACAGTAGCAATAGTATGGAAAGAAGCAAAAGAAAAGATATGCATAGACTTGGAAAAATCTAGGGATTTTAACACTAGAGCCTCTTTGATAGCTTGCTTTATGCTCTTTAATTCCTAACTAAGATCTTCACTCCAAACCACCTTTTTTCCCTTTTTTAACATCTTAGAGATAGGTCTTGTAATCTCAGCAAAGTTAGTAACAAACCTTCTCAAGAAATTAATTTGACCAAAAAATGACTAGATACCTTTATCCTTTTTTGGCTATGAAATCATATCTATGGCAGCTACTCTCTCAAGATCAATCCTTATCCCATCCTTAAACACAATTTGGACCTATAACTTACCTTCCTTTACCCCAAATACACATTTTTAAGGATTTAAAGAAATCCCATATTTTGGTGCTTTCTTAAACACTTTCTTTGATTGCATACAATGATATTCTTCCTTCTTTCTATATGTGGTCAAATCATCTTGATACATAGCTAATAATATGTCTATGAAGTCAAAAAATTCCACATCCATGGCTCTCTAAAAAGTAGCCCCTGCATTATTCAATCCAAATGGAATTCTAACATAGACATAAGTTCCCCATGGAGTTATGAAAGTTGTTTTATATTTCTCATATTCTTCGACTACCAATTGGTTATAACCTGAGAACCCATCCATCATAGATAGTAATTCATATCTAGTTGCCTTTTATAACATGGCTTCCATGTTGGGCAAAGGATAATTATCCTTTAATGATGACACATTCAAGATCTTGAAGTCAACACAAAGATTTATATCACCATTTTTCTTCTTGACAAGGACCAAATTTTAAACCCACATTGTATGCTTGATCATCTTAATAATCCCATCATTGCTTAATTTCGTAAGTTCTTCCTACATCTTGGGTTGCAATGTAGGATTTAATTGTCTCTTCTTTTTCCTAAAGGGCCTGCCATTTGGTTTCAAAGGAATTTCATGTTGAAATAACTCTTTTGTATATGCCTTCAGTTCATCATAGGACCATGCAAATGCATGTCTATACTTTCTCAAGAGATAAATCAACATTTTCCTAACTTGAGGTTTCATCTTCTTTCCAATATACACCTTCTTTGGACCATTCTTAGTTCCAAGGTTAATCTCTTCCAAATCTTAGTTGTGTGTAGATGTTTGCTTTAAATTACTTCTATTAGGGCCATCAACCACCCTTTCTAATGCAACCAATCCTTTGGGAATATTTTTGGTCTTCAATTGGATAATTTAATTCCAAAATATAGTTTCCTTACCATCCACATCCTCCACAAAAGGCTCCAAAATAAATTTCTTGACCTTCACATTGATGTATACACTACAAGAATCTCAAGATGTCATCATCATCATTAAACACCTACTAGTTCTTTATTTTATCAAGAACTGAAGGTCAAAATTTCACTTCAACCTTTCAAATTCTAGCAAAATTTATATCATTTGGTAGGAGAGTAATGTTAGCAAGTAAATTGCCACTTTTTTGTTGCTCCTACACAACCATTCAATGCCAAATGTATCAAACTACTCAATAGAATCCCAGATAGAATTTATATACTGCCTTAATCTAGTATTCTTTGATGTGTATTTTCCTCTAACCTAAGAAACTATAAGCTCTGAGTCTCCAATGACTTAACTTTTAATACTATGTTTCTCAGCTAACCTCAACCCTAGTAGCAATAATTCATACTCAACTACATTGTTTGTGCAAGAAAACAACAATTGAAATGATAATTTGAAAGTCTTACCAGTGGGATAAATGAGTATGACCCCTGCACCAGCTCCATCCTTTGAGAAATCTTATCAAACCTCATATTCCAAAGATTGACATTATTATCCTATTGCATTACTTCTTTCTCTAGAGGTGCAAGTTGTTTTTCTTCCTCTTCTTGGAAGTCTTCAATTTATAATTTTTCCATACCAATGTCTACAAAATGAATTCTATCTGCCAAACTCAATTATATGTGGGGCTCTTGGTTCCCTCACAAGTTTGATATCCTTTCACTCGAGGGGAAAAACTACAAAGGACATGTCATATTGCATGCTACCTCTCATGGAGGAACTCCTCTTTCTTAACAACAACATGCCATAGTTTGGTGGGATTTCCACCACAACTATACTCATGAAAAACTCCTTGTCATGGAAAACATCTAATATATATGGAACATGCTAGATGACTCCAATAACTAGAAGTTTTGTGGAGTCCATGAAATAACACTTGCCATATGCACAATTTACTTTTAGTCCCATTTTTTCCATTATCTCCATAGACATGATGTTGGATGATGCTCTTGAATCAATCATACAAATATTTAGGATTTTACCATCAACAATAAGAGTTACATAGAATGGATCAATGTTATCAAAACAAGCTGTGATAGTGCTTTCAAAATAAATTTGAGGGATCTCACCAATATCTCCCTCCATTATCTCATCACTCAATTGATTTCCACTTACTTCAGGCTGAGTAATCACCTTCTTTTCTTCACAAACTTGAGTGGAACCATTAATAAGGGCCGCTGCCTTCTTCTTATGTTCATCAATTCTTATCATTTCCATTAAAGGGATGGTCACCTTCACTTGAGACAAAAGATGAAACATATGAACTAGATTGTACTTTGGTGGATCTTAAGGAAATACACTTTTTTCTTCAACCTAAATCTTTTGTTGCTCAGACTTCTTCTCAGTCTCTTTCTTCTCTTGTTTCTTTTATAAATCAGCTCCTAACTTCTTAGTTTTATATTTTACAATTAAGATAACTACTTCATCAGGCTTCTTGGCTACGGTATCCTTCTTAGCCAAAATTTGTTGTCCCTTAATTTCCTTAGTCTTCACTTCTTCTTTCTTACACTTGGGCAGTTCTTTTGATTTAATTCCCTAATTTTTTGCACTTTTTTCCTTCATGAACATACTACCAGGATTTCTCTAATCACAATTAACAACTCTACTTCTCAAGTTATGAGTATTCATGGCTTGCTCCACTAATTCATCTATCATTTTCTTGTGTTCTTCATCAGAAGGTCATCTCAAGGACACATCCATTTCATCTATTTCCATGAAACACATGTTTCCTTCAACCTCTTCATTTTCATAAAGGAATATTTGATGATGATAGGAGTCTGATCTTTTCCTTTGACAATTAATGTCCACTTCCTATGATTCTTCATCAGAAAAAATTGATTTGTGCATAAATATAATAAATTTTGAAATTTTACATCATTCTCTTCTATTTGCTCCTAGTCATCTAACTGAGCTTTCTCTTCCTGAAATTTCCTTTCCACAGAACATGTTTGGGAAGCATGAGGCAACTGACAAACAACCCACCAAGGTTCTTCATCAACAAGGTTGATTGATTTTTTCTGCAAAGGATCTGGAGCAACTTTGCTTTGAGCATTCTTCTAATTGTTGGGGACTAATTTCCCATTATGCCAATTAGTGTTATATGGATGGTCTTGCAGCCAAGGAGGTCTCTCATTCTTTCGAAAATTGTGCTTTTCATTTGAGATACCCTTTTCTTTCTTGGAAAGTCTATATATTATATCCTTCATGGAGTTAGGAACATTATCAATCTTGTCTTCAAGTGAATATCCCTTTGTTCAGGAATTTTTATCCTCTCTCTTTGGATTCTTAAGGATTTTCACATCATATCTTCTCCCGACCTTACTAGTTTCTCTATTGATATTGTAAATATGAATTTCCATCTTGAGAGCTTCTCTAAATGTTTAAGGATTCATTTCCAGTAGGTGGTAGCTCATCTTTGCATCAAATGCATTACAATAGCTCACTAGGAATACACTATCATTCAATCTTAAATGAGGAGGTAATATGTTCATGGCCTTTCAAAACCTTACATTGAAGTCAACTATTTATTCATTTGAACCTTTTGAGATGTTGTTGAAATGATTTAGAAGAAACCTTGAATCAATATTATCACCATACTATTCTCTAAATAGCCTCTTGAACTCTTCCCAAGAACCAATACTCTTAGTTGGTAGACCCCTATACCATTCTTTCGCATCCTCAGTAAGTTACTGCATGAAGATTTTCATCATCACATCTTTAGCTTCTACTTCAAGTTCATCGATGTCATTAAAAATTCTTTGAGGTGGTCTTCACCACATATGGCATTGTTACCAAAGAACTTTACAAAGGCAGGCCTGATATCTTCAAGAAATTGATTAAGATAACTGGGGATTCCAGCAAAAAAAAATTTCTAGTACCTTTCCACTTTCATTAGCCTCTTGGAAATTCGGTCTCTATGGTTATTTCTAGGCTCATCATCTTATTGATTATTAGATTGTTTATTTCCCTTACCATTTCCATCTCCATCATTAGCACCACTTTCACTTTCCTTTTTACCTCCACCACTTCCCTCTCCTTCTATAGAATATGTGTCTTTACTCTTATAATTTCCTCCACCACCACCACTCTCACTAGGAGCGTGTTCATTTGAATTTGTCTTAGGGGGTTTAGGATTAGTGTGTCCAAATATTGAAGCTACTAGATCGAGTATTTAGATCTTAAGGAATGAGATCTTTCTTGTCATTTCTACATTTGCAACCTCAATTTTAGCTTTCTTCAATTCTTGTTTCAAATTCTCAATCTCCAATTGCAATCTTAATATCTCAAGGTTAGGAGATGTATTTGGTGGAGCAAAACTAGTCTTAGCAATCTTGGTTGAAGAATTATTGGATGAAGTATTTGTATTTGTATTGATGTTGGTATTAGGAATGGTTTTCATGGGTTGATCCATGGGTTTCTTCCCATGATCCATAGGCTTGTTAACAATAGCAAAAGTGTCAGTGAATTTAGAAGGATTAGGGGTTATCTTAGCATCAGTTTTAGGAGGGGCCTCAGGGATACATTGCTCCTTTAAAGCTTCTTTCATCTTTTCAATTATTTTCCTTGGGGAATCTCTCTCTAATTCTTTGCCTTGATCCTATCTTCATTTTATTTCAATTTTTTCTCCTACAACTCCTTTTCCTTCCTCTCTGCCAACTCCCTAGCTTTTATCTCTTCCAACTCCTTGAGTCTGAGATCTTACTCTTCTAAGGATTGCATATCCTTATCTATATCATCTTAATATTTTAAGACAAGATCAAACTCACTAGGTTCAAGATTATAATAAGTAAGATTTGATTTTTCTCTCTCAAGAGAATGATATGAAGTAATACTATGGGATTTACCCCTTGGTTTAAAATTACAATCATTAAAAACAAATTTATCTCCAGGGGTGGCCCATATACCTCAAATTTTATTATCCTTTTCCTAGAATTCCCACCTTTCATATTCTTGTGACATCTCATGATGACCCTCAAGAATTTCAACAGTGGGTATTCCTTGCTCATTGGGATTAGGCATATCAAAATTCAAATGTCTCTTCATTTGCATTTATATTATCAACATTTGCATCTAAATTAGAAGGTGTACTAGCAATATGTTTAGTGGACTTACTCGCTTCATCATTCTTCTTTATTTAGGATCCCTTCTTGTTTTTAGGAAGCTCGGATTCCAAATTTCCTCTAGATTCATTTTCATTCTACTTTTAGTTCCATGCATATTTTTAGACTTTTGTTCATAATTCTTCTTCTCCTTTTCTTCTAGAAATTTGAACGTTGCACTAGCACAAGAGACTTCAGAGTCACCACCCACAATATTGGGAAATATAATTTAGTTATACTTCAAATATGCACTCACAATTTCAAAGAAGACTTTGAACATAACCCGGTATGAAATGGAAAATGGGACGAAAACTTTATGCATAAAAATGAATTATAATTGTTGATGAGAATTTATGCAATTTTTTCTCTAAACAGTGAAGAAATGTTGACAAAACAAGGATAGGCAACTGATAGGGGGAGGGGGTGTGTGAATTGTATGTTACCAAAAACAAACTTATACATTAAATCTTAGATCTTATAATTAACAATGCAAGCATAAACCAATAATACATCAGAGGCACATGAACAGCAAGATTTTATACGTGGAAACCCTCTTAGGGGAAAAACCATGGTGGATGTTTGTCCACAACATTATACCATGTTAGAAGTATAATGAGAAATAAAAAGGGAATGCACTTGCATTCAGGCGCACTGCCTAGAGCACACTTCTCAGAGGGAAGGCTCGCTGCCTTACATACAATAATCAGATTAAGTCGATCTGATGAAGTTGAACTAAGGAATTAGCTTCTTCAAAATCCTGATTACATTTCTAGTTAGGTGCACATAAACTTCAACACACTCTTCCACACTCTGCTCAATCTCTTTCACATTTTTCTCTTCTCTTGAATGATCTAATATTTATTCGCACATGTAAATCACTTGTACATACTGATCACTACCCCTAAATGAGGAAAACAATCACATATATATATCCGCTACACGGATTTACATCAACCATTCAATCGGCCTCAAATAAAGAATAAATTACAATTGTCAGCCTTAATACATGAATAAATTTCAATGTGCACTAACACAAGTTGGTCACAACATAGTGAGGACCCAAAAAAACACCTTTAAACATGCCAACCAATAAAATATTAATCTTCATGGATCTGCAACACATTAACACCATTCTGTTGGCCAAGAACATGAAAACTTGAGCACACATCAAAAAAATATATGATCAGGAACACTCTGATCAATGCGAATGTACATTAAGGATAAAGCATGATCTAGGCTCATCCATGAACATCACAAGTACATACGCAAGACATGAAATTATTAGACTTTCATCCACTTCATCCAAGAACACCATCTACAAAAACTGAATAACTGTAGGAACACAGATCTTCAAATAACTTTCACAACCCTTGATACAAACCTTTGAAAATTTCGGAAAACATACTAGAAAGGTTCAAAAAAAAAACCCTTTAAATCAAACCTTTAGATTAGAAACTTAAAGCTCTTTCCACCATTTTGACCTTCTCAACTTGATTGGTTGCCTGCACTATATTTTTTACAATTTTTTCAATCTTCTCGACACATACAGCCTTCAAAAACACCAATGCTAATAGTGTTGACATCAATGACAACCACAACATCCAACAATCTCCCACTTTGGCATTGATGGCAACACATAATGTGAAAAATAATACGATCAATCTAACTAACTCTTCTCCAACAATCTCCCCCTGATATTTTGCACCCTTTCATGTTTCCTTCTTCTGCTATATTTTTCACATTTCTCTTCTCTTTCCCTTTGAAATCAATGGAAAAGTTACACATTCTCTGATCAAATTTGAATCATCTAACTACTCCTCCTTCGTAGTGGCCACCACAACATCAATCCATAAAAAGATATGGCTATGAATTCACAGACTGATGTAAATACCTACATCTTAGTTCTGATCAGGAGGGAAAATCACCCCTAACTTTCCTCTGAGGTACTCAAAAGTATCCTTAGGCAACGAATTGGTAAATATGTCTACAATTTTCTCCTTGGTAGGTATATACTGTAGTCTAAATTCTTTGTCACTTACTTTATTTTTGAAGAAGTGATATTTGATGGAGATATGCTTTTTCTTTGAATGCAACATTGGATTCTTAGAAATGTTAGTGGCAATTGAATTGTCACAAAATATGGCAATGGGTTCTTCATACTCAATTCTGGCATCTCTCAACATTTTCTTCATCCATAATAGTTGGGTACAACTATTTGCAGCAGCAATAAATTCTACCTCAGAAGTAGATAATGAAACTGAGTTCTATTTTTTGCTTAACCAAGATACCAAGTTTTTCCCTAAGAAGAATGCACCACCACTGGTACTCTTTCCTAATCAACATCAGAGAAAGCACTCATGATAATAACATCATCCTTAGGATACAAAAGACCAAGATCAATTGTCCCTTCCAGGTATCTAAAAATTCTTTTCACAGCAGTCACATGAGACTCTTTAGGATCCACTTGAAATCTAGCAACCATGCACACAACATTCATTATATCTGGCCTAGTTTGAGTTAAATAGAGTAATCCACCAATCATTGACCTATATCTTTTCTGATTTGCTTTAGGAGAATCATCATTTTGTGTAATTTTTCATTTGGTTTCCATAGGTGTACGAATAGGATTTTAATCTTCCATGCCAAACTTTTTTAGTAGCTCTTTCACATATTTAGACTGAGATACAAAAATTCCATCATCTAACTACTTGAGTAGAGCTTATCTTCACATGACACAACCTCCTATGCCATAACCAACTTACATCAATTTGAACAATCAAACAACTTTCACTAGCAGTACTCAAATGAAAGATATTACCTTTTATCTTTGTACCTAAAGCAATCATATTTCCATAACTTCCCTTTATTCTTCACTTACCATCCTTGAACTACATATTATAATCCTTTTCTACCATCTTTCCAACACTCAACAAGTTACGCTTTAAGCCTTATACATAAAATACATCATCAGTATTGTGCTTACCATCAAAATAAATAGTGCCTCTTCCATGAATCACACCAGAAGTGTTGTCTCCAAATCTTACAACACCACCATCATAGTTTTCCAAGCTTACAAACTTGATTTTGTCACCAGTCGTATGATGTGAGCATTCGTTGTCAATTACCCACTCATCTTTTTCTTCAATTTTTTCTGTAGGAGCTTTCTCAACATTCACATTACTAGTAGATTCAATGGTAACTTGACCATTTTCTTTGATAGCAATAAATACCCATTCATCTTCATTTCTAGTTTCTTTATCAGATTCTTCATCAGTTACACCTTCTTCAGCATAGTAGCACTTCCTTTGAAATCTAGTCTTCTCAGGTTTGTACTTTGAAACTCTTTTAGGGAATCTAGATGCAAAATGACCTATCTCACTACAAGAAATACATTTAATAGGTAACAATCCTTTGTACTTACCATGACCTCTTGATTCTCTTTTTACAATCAATGCTTCTAGTTCTACCAATTCCTTTTCTTCATCTTCAATCTTCTTCATTTCATCTTCCTACTTGAATGTTCTCTTGGAGCTCTCTCCTAATTCATATATCTGCTTTCTTTTCCTTGATACAGTAGCCTTGAAGGTGGATTCAGTCTTAGGAGAAGACTCACCAAATTCACTTAATTCAAATGTAGCAAGTTTTCCAATCAACATGTCTCTTGTAATATTTTTCACTATCCTAAGTTCATTAGTAGCATGAGCTCTTGTTTTGTATGAAGGGGGCACAAATCTAAGTATCTTAGCCACAATCTCTTCTT
The DNA here is from genome assembly GCA_007115665.2 of Sequoiadendron giganteum. NCBI lineage: Eukaryota > Viridiplantae > Streptophyta > Pinopsida > Cupressales > Cupressaceae > Sequoiadendron > Sequoiadendron giganteum. Next base: position 98,625,246 of record CM021106.1, read on the forward strand.
CATCTAATACTCCACTGTCACATCTAATGCTCAACACTAGTTAATTTATATTTTGAGAGAAAAAAGGATGTTCTCATCTTCACTCATCTTCAAATCTTCCCACTTGCCTTTTAGATTTTGTAGCTTAGCACTTTTCACTAGTGCATCTCCTTCATACAATGTTTCCAAATTTTTCTAGATATGGTATGTAATCTTCAATCCTATCACATTTGTCATCTTTGAATCTTCCAAAGAACTAAATATTACTTCTACTGTCCTGGTATTAACTTATGCTTCCTTGATCTCATCTTCAGAAGAGGGACCATTCTGAGGAATAGTATATGCACTTTGTGTAATTTTCCATAAGGGTTCACCAATGCACTTCAAATGACACTCCATTCTAACTTTCCATATAGAGTAGTTTGTACCATCGACTCTAGGACTATTCTTCTTATATGATGTCATCTCAGATCACTTCAAGTTGTTAAGATTCTTTAGAGGATCTAGCTCTGATACCAATTGTTGGAAAAACAAGGATAGGCAACTAAGAGGGGGCGTGAATTAGTTGTTACCAAAAACAAACTTATACAATAGTAAATCTTAGATCTGATAATTAAAAGTGCAAGCATAAACCAATAATACATCAGAGACACATGAACACCAATATTTTATATGTGGAAAGCTTGCTAGGGAAAAACCACGATGGATGCTAGTCCACAAGATTATACCCTATTAGAAGTATAATGAGAAATAAAAAGGGAATACACTTGGATTCAGGCACACTACCGAGAGCACACTACTTAGAGGGAAGGTTGACTTCCTTACATACAATAATCAGATTAATTCCATCTAATTAAGTTGAACTGAGGAATTAGCTTCTTCAAAAGCCTGATTATAGTTCTAGTTAGGCACACACAAACTTCAACACACTCTTCCACACTCTGCTCAATCTCTTTCACACTCTTCTCTTCTCTTGAATGATCTGATCTTTATTCACACATGTACATTAGTTGTACATACTAAGCACTACCCCTAAATGAGGAAAACAATCACATATATATATATCCGCTACACATATTTACATCAACCATCCAATCGACCTCAAATAAAGAATAAATTGCAACTGTCAGCCTCAATACATGAATAAAGTTCAATATGGACCAATACAAGTTGGTCACAACATAATAAGGACCCAAAAAAACACCTTCAAACATGCCAACCAATAAAATATTAATCTTCATGGATTTGCAACACGCTAACACCATCATGTCGGCCAAGAACAAGAAAACTTGAGCACACATCGGAAAAATCTCTGATCACGAACACTTCGATCAATGCAAACATATAACAAGGATAGAGAATGATGTAGGCTCATCCATTAACATCACAGGTTCAACATACTAGAAATTTTCAACAACAAATCCTTTGAAGTGCACCTTTAGATTAGCAACTTAAAGCTCTTTCCACCATACTAACCTTCTCAACTTCACTGGTTGCCTGCACTATTTTTTTACAATTTTCTCAATCTCCTCGACACATACAGCCTTTAGAAACACCAATGCTAATAGTTTTGACATCAATGACAACCATATATAGCAACATAACCACAACATCCAACAAGAAAAAGTAAAATACTCAACTCTAACTGTACCAAATTTGACCTAGAAACTTTGGACTAGCAATGTCCCTAGTAGAGTTGCCAATCTATTGGCTATTTTTTATGAACCAAACTTAATCACACCGGATTCCTATGAATTTTCCATAATTCAATGATCAAAAAAGGTAAGGATTTTCCAATGAATAGGTAGAGGCTTGTTATGCTTCTACCTTTTCACTTCAAGCTTTGTGAGACCCAGGAGGGTGATCCTAACAATGTTTCATTGATACTCTTATGCCATTTTATCATGAACATTGTGAAAAATAGATACATTCCTATAAATTGTTGATTAGATAAAATCCTTCAAGTATTTGGCTAACGCTTTAGAAAATTATTACATAAAGTAAGGAATGAGTGATACTTCATAATACTTTACTGCAATTAAAGGTGTGTCAGTGATTTTTATTAAGATTTGTGTTCTTTGACAGGTATGGGTCAAGTCATTTATATCTAGGATAACCAAATTAATACACCAGTGTTTTATCCATGGGTAGCGAATTCATATTTGTAACAAACTATAATACATTAGCAATTTAACTTAGTATTTATAGACTATTGTTATATTTCTTTGCAATACACAACTCAATATATCCAGAAACATAAAATAATTAATAATCCTTGAATTCCATCTCAAAAACCTATGATTTCATTAAAGCATTTAATTAGTTCTTTGAACTAAAGTAGAAATAAAACCATACATTAAACCAAAGTGATTGAGGAAAAATAAAATATCCTTGATCATTTTATTCCTAATTTGAGAAACAAAATACATAGGAGAGAATTTGTTGTAGAATTTGTAATTCTCATTTATATTCCATTTCTATTGTAAAACTATTATTCCTATTACAAACTAGAATGCATACCTAAGACTCAATACTATTCTATTCATGTGTGCTTGATTTAAAAAATTTCTCTTACATGAGTTCAAACATTATACAACCAAAGACCCATGCAATTGGCCTTCAATTCCCATTTATAGAAACATGGGAGCAACAAGATTCAATCCAAATTACACTTATAGTCACATTTTCATTTGACATACATTTGCATTTCGATTTCTGAAATTCCCCAAGCGGTTATATTTGCACCTTTGATGAGGGGGAAAGCATATAAGACAAAATTTAATTCCATTCATTGAAGAAGATCTACCTACCTTCCAAAAGGCATCTTTCATCTATTGTGGTAGTATGAAAACTACGTTCTTCATGAGCCAAACAAAAATTCCACATGCATGTCCAGATCTACAAAAAATATAATACAAGAAAGAAATAAAAAGGGAAAAGCAGACCCATCCATGTCAGCATCTTTTTCACCAATCTTCATATTGGGGAGAAAAAAATATTCTGTAATACATTAGAAAAAGCCTAATCTATACTGGTTTCAAGCTATGAATTTTTTTCTCTCATCTGTTATTCACCATGTTTGTTATCAATTTTCATAACACAAGCTCAATCTATAAAATTTCTATCCATGTGTTATATTTATCCTCAGTTGGCCATTTCATGTCTATAAAGTTCTGCACTTTTTTATTGTTATAATTATACCTTGCATCAAGCAAATCCCTGGCCTCCTTAACAAATGTATCCATTCTCATTTCAACCCGTCATATCATCAATATTTGGATTCAACATAGAGTAATCAGTGACAGTTTGAATCATCTTTGAATATGGAGGTAAATCACCCAGCTCTTCCTTCCATTTATAAAACTCCTTTAATTCAATCTTATCATCAAATATGTTAGACATACCATGCCCTTCCATTTCTCTCAACATGTTCTTAGTTTTTTTTGGAGTTGCATTACCAACTTTCCATGAAAAGTTGATATTTCATTCACAAGATCAATTTCTTTTAATAAACTTGGAAGGTTAGTGGGAGTTTCAAGGTCTTCCTTCATCTGAGGTATCATCTCTTTCAAGGTTCCTACCCTAGTGCTCCATTTACCCTACTCAACAAGGAATTCCTTTTCAACTTGAAAATATTTCACATTTGCCTCATGAATGTTTTTTTATGCATCCCATACTTTATAACACTTATTTACAAATTTCGTAACTCAAGTTTTTTATACATCATCAAAAATATCATTGGGCACTCTTACAGTCTCCATTTGGCCTTCTTGAAATTATCTTTCTTTATATGTACTTCCTTCTTTAAACTCTGAATTCTTGATGAGAGAGTCTCTTTATCTTGACTTGAAAACTCTTAGTAAGAAGAAGAAGGTGAAGACAATGGTCTTATAGATTGAGTTTCTTGCATTGTGGCTCTCATCTTATTAATTTCATATAAGAGGAGATTATGCTCCAACATTGCATAGTATTTCTTCTAATAAATTTGTGTTCTATCAACACTGAGCATTGTAGCATGCACTATTAGTTTTGTTGCTTGAACATGTGTTATTTATGTATCCCTCTTTACAACCATCAATCCAATGAATTCCTGAAAGAAACACAATTCCACTTTTTGCAACAATTTATCTTGCTTCAGTAGGAACAATGGCTGCAATCTCAGCCATTATATTTTCTTATTTTTCTTTCTCTACCTCCTTTTGCTAAGAAGGATCCAAATCAGCTTTAACATGTTCAATCCTCTCTTTTATTTCCTTGCTTACCTGTTGAATAATGAATTCTTTAAATTGATTTGTACAAAAGAATCATTTGCAAAAAGTCCATCACAAGCCTTGATCCTTGGATCATCATTGACCTCTTCATCATACTGCCACTTAACTATTATGTCCTGGGGATTTTTTGAGTTACGAGCATCATTAATTTTGGGAAGGGAATATCCTCTCAACTTTCTCATCACCAGGTACATGATTTTCCATCTGCTCTTCCCCAGTCACTTCAACATCCCCTCCCTAAATCTATATAGGTTGCTCTGGAACATCCATAGCTTGAGGTTGTTGTTTTAGGAGAGCTTGTGCTCTCTCAACAACTCCTTTAACTTTAACCTTAAACTCTCCACTTTGATAATCATTCAATTTTGTAGATTCCCTTTCAAAAGGGTTCTCAATTGCATCATGTGGGCTCACATGGAAATAATTTATTTTCATAATGTCCTCCTCAATGTCACAAATGGTTGTCCATTCCTTTTTCCTTGATGTGACTGCTCCATCACTTGCCAAATTTCTCAAAACATCATCTATATATAAAAAATGATGGGAAAATCTAGATAATCCTTTATTTCTCCTCATTCCATTCACAAATCCTTTTGGATGAAAACTTCTAAACTCATCAATAAGTAACCTAAGGTTATTCACCATTATTCCAAAATTTTCATAAGCTGCCTTAGTAGTTGCTTTCAAGTAAACAAAAGAACATTGTGGCACTAACACAAAACCTTTCTTAGGAGTTTTGAATTTCGCCCTGTCCATAAAATAAAGTTGTCACATCAACTCCATTAATTCCAATTTATCTAGAACATACAAGGGAAAACAATGTGGTGCCACTTTGGCTCCATAATCCCTGATCAAAGTGTATTCCGAATGTAAAAACCAATCTGCCCAATTGTGTTTGTGCACTATTCCATCAACAAGCTCATGTCGGCGCATAACTTTGCTGATAAGTTTTGAAAGCCTATAAATGGGTGCCACACCCAAACTCTCCAAAATACCATATGTGAAAACATTGAAAAATAACAAATAATTGGAATGGGAACAATTCTGGTCCTAGATATGTCTCCATATTTGGATAGGAAAATCATTATTCTCCTTATCCTTTTTCCTCAAATTTAATTTATTCTTCCATTTTTGTTGTCCAACAAATAGAAGCATGTGCATTAATAGAGAATAATGTGGGAAAGATAATTGAAAACTTCCCTACTTCAATTTTATCAATTCATTGTGCATCTTCTCTACAATGTAACCAGAGTAAAGAAAACCCTTGTTTGAATTCCAATTTGGTTCATCAATCACGATCACCAACAGGTCATTAGCTATCGTGGCATCATAGGTACAAGCCAAAACTTGATTCAAACAATAGTATGTATTGTTGAATTAACTTGAAAATTCTTCACATTCAAAGGGCTCCATGTCCTTAGGAAAAAATCCTCCCTTATTATCTTTTTTAAAACCCAAATCTATTACGCTCATATTCATTATACAAATCCACACACTTAATGCTGACTATATAATTGGGGTTCAGGTTGAAAACCTCAACAATTTTATCATGTGTTACCTCAAGGATCAGAGTTCTATTTTCACTCTTGATCTTCCTGTCCTTGGGGTCATAGTGTTTTGTGATCTCTAACATCACATCCACATCAAAAAATACACTAGGCACTACAAGCCTCCCAAGGTTAAGACCCCATATTTATTTGGATGGCCGCTTCGCATATTTTCTATTAAAAGCATATAGAAACAATTCCCATCCACTCTGTGGCTGAGCATGTTCTCCAGTTCCACCAGCGAGTTCAATCAATCTACTTGTTACAACAACCTTCCCTATGGGTATCCTTCAAATTTTTGACCCTCCCTCATTTATGTCCTTAGAGGCACCTTCCGTGAATCTAGAATGAGTTTTCTTCTCAACTTTCATCTTTGTAAGTGCTTCTGGTGCATCTGGATTAGGTGCATATGTAACATCCTGGGTTTTAGGCCTCTTCACCCTCTTTTATTTAGGTTTTCTCTTTGGCCTAATACTAGACTCACCAGGTTCACTCATTTTCACAGTGTAATAATACTAGGGTTTTCAAATTTTCAATTTACCGAAAGACCCTACTGGTTTAAATTTTCAAGACACTAATTTGTAAACTGAAAATCCTCTCACACCCTAGGCAATTCTTATCAACCAAATTGAACCTAAACTATTCAAATAACCTAGAAATTCCTAATCACTCAAATCTTTCAAACTTGTTATCAATTTCTCAAACCAAGTTAACTCAAGGTAATTGACACAAAGAGACGAGATTATTTTCTTACCCATATAGAATTTTATTTTTAATGCCTTCTACAAATATTAGTGGGAGCTCTTCACATCGTTCCCTCAAACTGAATTAGCTCTTCTTCTCTTTAATGATTGCAATTGTGAGAAAAAATGAGCCAACTACCTCATTTATGGCTAGAGGATGGAGAGTATCACCATTAATGGCTGAAAGAAATCTTGCACAAGCAACCTAACACTTAGCTATTTGAATTTAAACCCTCATCATTTGATAATTTTGTTTTAAAACCATATTAGTGGCTTTCCTTTCATCTCACTGCTTTTCCTTTTTCTTTCAATGATGTTCTTTAGATGCTACCACATTGCCTTTATTTTCCTTAGTCACCTATTGTATCACACATCACCAATTCGATCTATGATCCTTTGGATGAATCTGTGATACCATAGGACCTAGCAATGAAAGGAATATTCCATCAAATATTCCATCTCTCATCACCAATTTATTTATTAGATCTTCATTAGTATCCATGATGGCTCAAGGTGGCCTGTTGGGCAATAGAATTAATAGTCTATTTCTCATCACATATGTTCTTCTTCTTTCATGTGTCCTATGAAAAACGTTGAACCACAAATTTTAGGGGAAAGTGGATTTCCTAGCAGTTACAGGGCTTTCACCTAGAAGGAGAGAGTTCTTTCACACCCAAAATCTGGGAGGTTCATTTAAGATTATGTTTGTTAATGTGTGTTGTGTGTGATTTAGAATGTTTCTAAGTGCTGAAATTAAACTGAATGAATGCAAACTAATATAATGAAAACATATTGAAAAAACTATGTGAAATGACCTAAAATGTATGCAAATTGTAATAGAACTAAAAGAGGAAGAAGTGGTGCACCTAGAAACTTAAGGCTGATGAAAAGGAGCTCTGTAATATTCTATAATCTACTATTGAGGTCCACTGGAACACTTATTCCAAGCTAGGCCACTTAGTCCTACTTTGGGGCAACTTTTTCGGAACAAGTTTCAAGGAAATATGTGTCCAAAACTATAGAGATCACTTTTTAGGCTGGCTAGTGGGACTAATATGCCAATGATGATAACTTAGTCCACTTGGGACTTTCAGGAATCTCGATACTGGAATCTGTAGCGATCAACCTGTACTTCTATTTTTGATAGAGAACCAGATCTGAATCTTCGATGTTGATCTCCAAGTTGTCTTCAAGCTCCTTTTAGGGTTTATTGACTTGGAATGATATGTATGGAAATATGACACCTTTTAGCACCTTACTCTTTGACTAATCTGCATACAAACTGTAAGTGGTGAAATAGTGAATAAGATCTAAAACACTTCTTAATATGACACTATATCAATGATTAAACAAATTGAATCAATTCAACAAAGTAATCAATTGAAAGCATCCTATTGCTCTCTATCTCCAAAGATTTATTAAATCAAAATTTCTCTCAGATTGTTTAAGCAAATAATACTGTTAAAATGACAATTCAAAGAACGAGATGATTATAATGTAATGCTAAATGATAAATCAATTAAACTAGCATGATATTGATGTGAAATAGATAATTGCAGCTATAGGAGGCAGCCATGGTTTAAAACTGGATTGCTTGATGCTTGATGTCTGGATTCCTGCAGAGTAAGAGTGCAAAAGCTTGATTATCTGGATCCTTTTCTTGGTTGAATGAGGTTGTATTTATAGATTTTCTGGCTGTAGAAATGCATAGGGAAAGCTTTGAAAGGCTTGGATTCAATCTAGATAATTGAATGGTGAGAGATGGAGGAGATTGAGAGAAAGAGGGAGGTTGTCTCTACCCATGAAAACACCAGGCAAGAGAAGAGGAAGAATTGATGGAAGAGGATTGAGAGATCAAATTCCAAATTTGTCTCCAATTTGTCTCCAAAACTTCTCGTGAAGTTTCAATCAATTAATTTTGATATGATTTAGACATAGATTAGACATAGGAAATCTAATTCATTTTTGAGGAAATGTAGATTGGAATATTCCTTATGCTCTAATTCAAATATTTTGATTTATTTTAATTAACAAAGGAGAGATAAATAATTTAATAAAACAAACTATAGGATAGTTGTTTATTAAATTAAAATAGAAGAATAATGGCAATTAATAAATAAAGTGTTTTGATCTTTATTTAATTAATTTAGAAATGATGTGATAGATTGAAATAAGGAAATGATAATTAAATCAAACAAAGTATTTATTTTTGTTTATTTAATTAAGACGAGATTAGATGTGAACTATATTAAATAAATATTTATATTTATTTAAATAGTAGAGGAATTTAGGATAATTAATCAAATAATTTGTATTTAATTAATCAGAATGCTCCAAACCATTTTTAGGTGTATACATTTTGCCCCTCTTCGAAGTGATGTGTTTACATGTTGCTTCGAAGAAATTTTTGCTACTACTGCTAGGATTTGTGATAAAAAAAATAATTTTGTGTGCCCCAGACATGATTTTCAGATGATGATGATAATATCAGATGATAATACCCCAGACATGATTTTTGGATGATTTGATGATAATATGCCCCCTTGGGAGATAAATTAATGATCTGATGTTTTATAGAATTTTTTGAATTTTTATGATTTTTTGATGATTTGATGTGTTTCGATGATGCAATAATTTATCTCCTGACAAAATGATGAAGAAATCAGTCCTCTGATAAGTTTTAATTGTACACATCTAAAAATGGTCACGGTCGATCGAACCTGTTAATTAATTAAATATGAATTATTTAATTAATATTCTTAAGTCATCCACATATAAATAAATTTAATTATTTATTTATATTGTTCATTTTCTAATTCTTGTAATTTAATTAAATAAATAAGTTTATTCAATTAATTTTTTTCTTCCTCTTAATTAATTAAATAGATTTTACAATTTATTTACATTAATTATCACAAATTTAAATTCCAAATTTAAATGGTATTCTTCCCTCCACATTTAATTAAATACTTTCGATATTTAATTAAATCATTTTTCCAAATTCCCACTCTTCTCACAAAATTAAATATTCTTAATATTTAATTAAAAGGCTTTTTCTCTCCTCACATAATTAAATATTTCTAATATTTAATTAAAGCCTTTTCATATTTCTCTCACACATAATTAAATATTTATTTATTTAATTATGAGAGACACCTTTCAATTGTCTCTTCATTTTCTATCTCTCAGAATCCCACCTTTTTTCGAATTCTCAATCTCTCACCATTCATTTCAACAAGTTTGAACTCGACCGTTGATCTTGGCCAATCGAATTCCTACCTTCAAAAATCTATAAATACAGCCCTTTCATGAATTGAGAAGAACCTTGAATCTCATACTTTCATGCGTAGTTATTATAGTCGCAATCTTAGCAATTCATAGCATTTTTAATTCAATAGTTCAAACTTGTAGATGCATATGCATTCATAATAATCTCATTCTCTCAAGTGCCATTCTATAAGTTGTGTTTGCACAACTGAGAGCAAAAATATTGAAATGAATCCTTGGAGATAGAGGACAATGGAACGAATTTGAAGAAGCTGTTGTCAAGAGTTTGCATTTACTTTGTTTTATTTAGTTTTCTTCAATCTAATGTTTCATTGCTGTATTAGATTAGATTCAATTTAATTGACACATTCTAATGTACACATTAATTAATTTCATGGATAAAATTAATCAAAATGTTATAAAAATCCCCCAAAAATACCTTTCAAAAATTATAAATAGTGCTAAAAGGTCATTTTCAATTCATTATTTGCTTTTTGAGTTCAAAATTCTTAGTGATAAAGACTTTTCTGCTAGCTGGAGTGAGATGCCTATTCCTTACCACACTCACCGATTTGAGAGCGTTTGACATTACAGACAGCCACCTGCGTATGGACCTCCAGTATGTACCCCTCGACCTCCTCATAATTCATGCACTTTTGTTTTTTATGCTTTTTAGGTCTTAGGAGGTGTCTTTTAGCACTTTCAAGCTACGTTGTAGCGCTTCCGTTAGGTAGTCTAGCGCTTGCGTTTAAAACTCTAGCGCTTCCAATCGGTAAAGTAGCGTCTTCAACGAATTAGCGCTTAGGAGTCAAGAATTAGCACTTTGAAGCCAAATTTTAGCACTTTGAGACTTTCAACACTTTGAGTCGGTGGATTAGCACTTTTAAGGTCTGTTCTAACACTTCTGGTAAAGTGGTGCTTTGACGGCTTGTTTTAGCATTTTGATGCAGAAAAAGTAGCACTTTAGGATTTTTAGTGCTTCAGAAGCCTCTTTTAGCGCTTTGGATGACTGTTTTAGTGCTTCCGGTTAGTTTTGAAGATTTTGACCTAGTGAACCTTGATTTCATCAATTTTGATCATGTCCATTCTTTTGATTGGTATGATTGATAATCCAATTGCTTAATGTAGGATTTAGATTAAAGTAAATAAGACTAACTCTCATGATAGGTGAGAAGAAATCCTATTTCTTGATGATCCTCATGATAGGCGAGGAAATGATTCAATACCTAATAAATCTCATGATAGGCGAGATCTAGAGAATGGTTTGATGAACCTCATGATAGGTGAGGTTTGATTCAATCTCTGATAAATCTCATGATTGGCGAGATCTAGATAATGTTTTGGTGAACCTCATGATAGTTGAGGTTGGATGTTCGCCTATGAATTTTGATCGAAAATTCATACCAAATCTTTTGAAATAGACATGATAGTAGAATTTCGTTTAATTCCTAACATAGTTCACTGATTGTTTATTTTTTGTTATGATAATAGGAGGACCTGGGTACTCTCCAGATGCGAGAGAGGTTTTTGCAGACTACAGATTTGATACCTCATCTGACACCAGATGAGCTTCAGGTGATAGGCCATTGTGGCCTTATGAATTTACTTGATATGCCCTAGATTAGGATTAATCGGGGTTTGTTGACCACGTTAGCTGAGAGGTGGCATAGCGACCACAACACCTTTCACCTACCTACCAATGAGATGAAAATCACACCAGAGGATGTGTGGCGTATCTTACGCATTCCTTTCATGGGGGAGATAGTTACATATGACTCTCATGGGACCAGCAGCAAAGATGCTCTCCGTCGAGTATTTCAGGATCAAGACATTGAGGGTCCGATTGTTCAATGGTGGAGGATCATGGATTCGTATGCAACACTACTAGCAGTGCTAGCTGGATTCATTGGAGGTTTCCTTTGCCCTGATCGCAGGTCAAAGGGATTCCTCATTGGCTAGGGTAGGACACTGGAGAGCATGTTGGTACATGGTACTAGATATGCATGGGGGATGTGCATGTTAGCACATCTTTACCATGATCTTCATTCCATTGTGTACCTAGGTGCACGTAGTATATCTACAGGGGCGACCCTATTGCAAATATGGGTTTGGGAGCATTTTGCTATTTGTCGGTCATTTTCCATTGTAGATAGACTAGCCGGAAGACCGTACATATTTAGATATAGTGGTCGGTTCACATAGGCCTGGATGGGAAAGTTAGAGCACTGGAGGAGAGTTTTTGATGATACTGAAACAGTGACATGGCACCCATACCTTGACTGTGAGGAGTGGGATGAGGATGATACAGTACTGGGCTTCCTTTGTGACTCTATGTACCTCATTGGTCGGACTCCTTTTGTGATTGAGAGATTTTTGTTGCATCGGGTGTACAGATAGTATGGCATTATTCAGTGTATGCCAGAGGGGGTAGCCCACTATGCATGACGACAGATGGATATTCCGGATTGGGGTCCCACATTATCTTATGATGTTGTAGTAGAGGGGTACAGGACATTATAGCCATCTCCCTGGGACATGCAGAGGGATATTGCAGAGGCACCCGTGACAGAGGAGTACGCGGCATTTTTGGTTTTTGTCCTCCCTCCTCGCATCACCATTCCTCATGAGCCCGCACCATTACTAGTAGAGGAGGATGTGGTAAAGGATGTTACTGGGGGTGAGGGTGATATCCTAGCAGATGAGAGCTCAAAGAGTGACAGTGAGGATAGCAGCTGTAGTGGGGACAGCAATGGTGGTAGTGGAGGAGACCGAGGGACAGGGCCAGCCATCAATAGTGGTCCATCTTTGAGTAGGCCTCACAAGAGGTGAGCAGTGACCGTGCCACCTGTGGATTATCAGAGATAGATTTTAGGCTTCGAGGCATAGGTTCAGACACTATAGGGGCATTTGGTACAGGCTCGGGGTATGCTTGTGCAGACTCAGACCCAGATGTAGGCACAGGCACGGGTATAGGGGCAGTTAGCCAATATGTAGACACAAGTTGATACCCTGACAGCTGAGAGAGACAGTGCTCAGTAGATAGCCAAGAGGGAACAGGAGATAGTAGATACCCTCCAGAGATTGGCTGATGGCACCTCTATCGGTGATTATATGCGAGAGGTTCTGTAGGTTGGCCGAGAGGTAGAGTTCTACTGTGGCCATTATCATGATGCAGTGCTTGTCGAGCGCTGAGTCGATTATGCCCCATCAAGATCAAGGCAGACTCATACATGAATAGTTAGTGAGGGGGTGACACAGCCTCCACACAGAGATTCCAGAGATCTGTGTCCATCTGGGGGTGGTGGTGGTACACGTCCAGTTAGGTCTGCTCATTCTGACAGTAGCAGGTCGTAGAGGCCATTGTGATCCTCATTGATGTATTTTATGATGTACTTTCTTGTATGATGATGTATTTTTATGACTTCATTGTATACTTGACACTTGATGATATATATATGAGATGCATTTGATATGATATGTTGATGGCTCCATGATTTCTATGTGATGGATGTTTTTTATTTATATGATTCTATGATGATCTAATTCTAAATGTGATGATGTATATAAATGATTTTATTTGAATGAGATGATGCAATGATAACTGTATGTGTAGAATATGATATATAGATAAATGATGTGATGTGATAACATGTATGGATAGTTGGATAAATGCTTTTTTAATTTTATGAAATGATTTTATGATGAATGATCTTTGATGGGTGTAATGATGTGATTTTATTATTTTTAAATGTATGGATACATGGTACAATAATGATGATGTTGTATGATGTAGGTGATAAAATGACTATTTATTATGATGCAAAAAACTGTATGGATGATGAAATGATTAATGATGAAATATCGATTTGCAACTATATGGTAACCGATGATGATTTTGGATTTTATGTCAAGTATACTCAGTCTTATTTGTAGATTAGATAATCATTGATGTGAATCCTTCATGCAACAAATACTCTGTAGATAATAAATCATGATGGATGCAATCTAATTTTAACCATGTCATGATATGTAAAACAAATGTCATTTTAACAGTCTTTTTGTGCTTGGTATCATCATAGAGCTTTATTGAATGTTGAAAGTGAATACAAGTGTCAATGGTTGTGTTAATCCAATGACGACCTGAGTATTTCTTTCATGATTTTTGATATTGTAATCCAACACAAGCATCTAGGTATAATTGAACCGAGATGACCTGAGCATTCATTGCGTAAACAGGCAAAGATTATCATTTGAGTGTGTGAATTTTTAATGTCATCGGTGATACATTTGCATAGCACATCCCCTGAAATTCACACATTTATATGATTATCGTACATACAGCAGACAATAAAAATATCATTCTTTTTCCTTGTTCCTCTAGTTCAATACATCATTGAGTTACTCCAAAGAAATGATAATCAAAAAGGTCAAAATATCCATTTTTTACTTAGAGTGTTTCATTCATTCATCAGATTTTAGATCATCCATCCTGATTTTGACATGTTTTTGAATTTTTGAGATTTTGACCAAAGATCTAACCTACTAACCTATCTTAGGGGTCTCGGGGGCTGATCAAAGATTAGCCTTGCCTACGTTACATATGCAGAGACCACGTAGTTCGACTGACATAGACCTATGTTTTTGGATTTATCCTTTTCAGAGTTTCCTATTTGACATGTTTTTGGCTTTTAGATATGATACAATGGTTGATGCTTCTGACGATGATTGAAATTGTGCTTTGATCTTTGTTTTTGGTTTTCTACCATCGGATGCAATTGATACGTTTGGATTGCCCCTAGATATCCAGATGTTGCCCCCAAGCTATGGAGTTATATGTTGACCACGTGACATGACTTTGATAGTGGATGTAATGATGGCCGGATGAAAGATATGATATGAATTGATACTGCCTTTTTAGATGAAATGATCCTGACATATATCCCAATAGATGGGAAAGCTGATCTTTGAATCACATATGACGCCTGTTTCCAAGTTTTCACCACATGCTTTGATTACACCCGTTGTATTTTTCTTATTTTTCCCTTTTTTTTGTATTTTCTAGCCCAAGATGCCTGTTTGCCAGGTTTTCACCAAGGAAACAATTTTTAGAATTTTCCCCATGCACTAGGAGACTTTAAGCATAGAATTTTCTGAGATGAATACTGTTGATAGGTTCATCAAACAGATCCCCTTCTGACGTTGATAACTGATATGCTCCTAATCCATACACTGATATGACGACAAATGGACCAAGCCAGTTAGGCTCAAATTTTCCTTTCTTTTCTCTGTCTTGCTAATTTCTAGGATTTTCCTTTAGTACCAAGTCACCAACTTGAAAGACCCTCGGTTCTACCATGTGATTGTAACTCCTTGACATCCTCTATTGATAAGCTGTTAGATGATTAATAGCTTGTTGACGACGCTCATCCAGCAACTCCAGTTCTTGCAGCCTAGACACCCTGTAGTCTTCATCTGAAATGATACCTCTGAGTGATACACGAAGGGATGGAATTTCAACTTCAATGGGAAATATGGCTTCTGATCCATATACCAAAGAAAATTGTGTAGCTCCCATTGGTGTTCTAATGCTTGTTTTGTAGGCCCATAGTGCAGGGTTGAGTTGAACATGCCAATCATGTCCAACATCATTAACCGTCTTTTTGAGAATTTTTAGTATGGTTTTGTTTGAGGCCTCTGCTTGGTCATTCCCTTGAGGATAGTACAGTGTTGAAAAATGATGTTGGATGTGGAACTTATCACATACCTCTTGGACATCTTGATTTTTGAAAGGTCGTCCATTATCAGTGATAATGGATTGAGGGATACCATACCGACATATTATGTAGTTCAAGATGAAAGAGGAAATTTGTTTCCCAGTGATGGTAATAAGGGGTACTACCTCAATCCATTTTGTGAAATATTTTGTAGCTGTAATAATGAACTTGTGTCCATTAGATGACGATGGATTGATTTTCCCTACTAGATCTAAGCCCCATTGACAAAAAGGCCATGTTGTTGTAAAGGGATGCAGTTCTTGTGCTGGTGCGTGAACTAGATTGTTGTGAACCTAACATTTGTGATATTTCTTTTTAAATTGATATGATTCTTTTTCCATGCACGACCAATAATAACCTAAACAAATGAGTTTCTTAGCTAGAGTCATTCCACTCGAGTGAGTACCATAAATTCCCTCGTGAACTTCTTGTAAGGCCATTTCAGATTCATTGCGTTCTAGACATCGAAGTAGGGTACCATCAAGACCTCGACGATAAAGGATATCTGTGATTAATGTATGTCGGGCGGACTGGTGGATAAAGTTTCATTTTTGGTTCCTGGAAAGATATGGAGGAAGAATATCATCTTTTAGGTAAGCATAGGTTTTTTCGTAGATAGAGGGTTGAATGGTTTCTATATGGCATATAGTAGCAGATTATGATTAATAATGGGAAGGACAGGATACTTGTTCTACCATAAACTCATAACAAACACATTTCTCAAGTAACTACAATAGTGAAGCAATTGTAGCCATGGCGTCTGCAACTTTATTCTCTGCTCTTAGAATCTGATCAAACTTTATATTTTCAAAAGACTATTTCAAATAATCTATTTGTTGTTTGTATGGCATCAACTTTTCATCTTTGGTTTGATATTCGTCATTCACTTGATAAATGACTAGTTGAGAGTCCCCATACACCTGTAAGTCCCCGATTTTCCATTGAATAGCCATGTTGACCCCAATAATCAATGCTTCATATTCCACCACATTATTTGTACATTGAAACATGAGTCTATATGACTTTGGAATTCTGTGTCCGTGGGGGGAGATGAACAAGATTCCTGCTCCCGATCCTTGTTGGGTACATGATCCATCAAAATAGAGATTCCATTGTTGAGGCATAGCTATCATAATGTCTGCATCTAGAAATTCCATTGTCATTGGGTGATCATCTGGTAGAGGAGCTTCAGCTAGCTGTTCAGTGATTATTTTTCCCTTGATTGCCTTTCTTTCGACATATTGAATGTCAAATTCACTTAGGAGAATAACCCATTTTGCCAATCTACCTGTTAAGGCATCTTTACTTAGTAGATACTTCAAAGGATCAATCTTTGCAATTAACTTTATTGTATGAGCCATCATGTAGTGTCTCAACTTTTGAGTAGCAAACATCACTGCTAAGCAAGACTTTTCTATGAATATATAATTTATTTCATAGCCATTTAAAGTTCTACTGATGTAGTAGATGGCATGCTCTTTTCCTTTATTATCCTCTTGTGCTAAGAGTGCCCCCAATGAGATATCAGTTGTAGCAATATACACTATGAGGGGTCTTCCTTCTGTTGGTGGCATGAGAACTAGTGGTGACATTAGATATTGTTTGATCTGATTGAATGTTGCTTCACACTTCTCATCCCACATGAAAACTATGTGTTTATGCAATAGATGATTGAAAGGATGACTTCTATCTACCAGCTGGGAGATGACTCTTCTGATTGATTGAAGTCATCCTTGTCGTGATCGTAGTTGGCTGATATTTCTAGGAGGTGGCCTCTCCATTATAGCTTTGACTTTTTTAAGATCCACTTCAATGCCCTTTTCTGAGACAATGTACCCTAGCAGCTTTGCCGATGTAACCCCGAAGACACATTTCTTAGGGTTTAACCCGACATTAAATTTTTCCATCCACATGAAGATTTTATCTAGGATATGCAGATGTCCTTCCCTAGTAGTAGATTTTGCTAAGATTTCATCGACATAATCTTCCATGAAGGTGTGCATCATATCATGGAATATTGTCATCATTGCTCTTTGATAGGTTGCTCCTGCATTCTTTAAACCAAATGGCATGACGTTCTAGCAGAAGGTTCCCCATGGACATGTAAAATCCATCTTTTCTTGATCTTCTGGAGTTATTATTATTTGATTGTACCTAGAGAAACCGTCCATGATTGATAACATGGCATGCTCTACCATCAAGTCCACAATGATGTCTATATTTGGAAGTGGAAAATCATCCTTCAGGCATGCTTTATTGAGGTCCCTAAAATCTGTGTAGATTCTGATGCTATTGTACGGCTTGGAAATAGGCACAAGATTTGATATCCATTCAGAATAATCTATAGACCGTATGAATCCAGCATCCAGTAATTTCTTTAGCTCTGTTTTGACCATTAATGCAATGTGGGGGTGCATTTTTCTTAATTTTTGTTTAACAGGCTTGATTCCTACTGGCAAAGACAAATGGTGCATAAGCAGATTGGGATCCAAACCTGGCATATCAGAATATGACCAAGCAAAGTTGATGCTTCTTGCTTTGAAGAATTGGATGAATGTCGGTCTTTCTTGTTCTGTCATGGATTCCACTAGATGTAGGATTTTTGCCTTCTCTTTTGTGCCAATGTCCACTGATTGTGTAGGTTCGACCAGAACTGATGATCGCTCATGATAGTGTTCTAGGAGAGTGTCAAATCTTCCATCCTTTAGTGCCTCGGAAAGGTTTTCACCATTGGATGCATTCTTTATTTTTACTTTTTCCAGATCTAATGCTGCCATAGAATGGTTTTCACCATTAGATCTATTTTCCCTATTGTCAATTTTGCAACTGGAAGATTTGACACCCTCCTACTGAGTCGTACCATTATGAGTAGTATAGAGAGAATTTGTATCAGGTTTAGTATGACATAGGAAATGCACGATGGCGTCATCATTTGCAAATTTTGGTATAGTCAAAGGTTCGATAGGTTCCCAATCAATAAGTGATGGATGGATTAATGGCATGGTATCATCGGATTGATTTTGGTCAATGGAAGTAAGGGTGAGGACAACAATATCATCATAATTGTTATTTGGGATATCGAGATCCATGATGGTACCCTGGATTAATGGCATGGTATCATCGGATTGATTTTGGTCAATGGAAGTAAGTGTGAGGAAAGCAATATCATCATAATTGTCATTTGGGATATCGAGATCCATGATGGTACCCTCTTCGAAGTTATCTATTTCACTTAAATTTTGTTTGTCCTCACTAGAGTCATTGATATTTAGTGATCCCTCAACGAATGGTATAGACCCAGAGCCTTGGCCCTCCTCACATGTAGATGTATATTTTTGAATCACATCGACTGGAATATCAATGAAAAGTAAATCACAAGGTAAGGTCCACTCATATTCATTTGAGTATGTTTCAGAACCATCTCTAAAATGAAGGACATTTTCCATAGCTGTCCTTGTTAGCTCCTGCTTCTCTTCTTTAGAGTATCCTAGTCCTGGTTTTTCTTTTGTGTGGAGAGTGAGAGGTGTGATAGGTTCTGAGATTCGCTCTTTTCTTAATCCCATAGGCCCTTGTCCTTCATAACCCATCTTTTCCAGAATAGCCTTTCCTTTTCCATACTTGTCTATGTTGATGTTAACACTTTTGATACCGATCTCAGATGTTGATGTTTCTTCATCCTTGTAAAGCCAATCCAAGATTCCTTTATTGTCTGTTTCTTCTGCTATGGTTCCAAATTTTATGAATGTTTCTTGAAGAGCTGTGCTAGGTAAAGATGTCATAGGTTTGATCGTTGATGGTTGACCATATTTCCTAGGAGATGGCATTAACTGTGATAAGTTAAGCGATTGCTCCATTGAGTACTGTCCCATTCCCTTATTTGTCAACTGAACTTGCTTCTGAAAGTTATCTGATAGATAAGTTTGTGTACTTGGAATGTTTGTTTCAACATGACTTGTTTCTTTTTATTTACCTTTCTTTTGCACCCACTTGGTAGTGATGCTTGGACTTTGTTCATTCTTGGATGATGACGAGCTTGAAGCTTCCCTATTGTGAGGGACAAAGGTGTCTTGAGATACTCTCAATGTGTCACAATATTGTGGATGATTATAATCAGTAGCTATAGTCACCTCTTAGTTGTTTACTCAAAACTTTAGGCATTGATGGTATGTAGAAGGTACGGCCTACATTTCATGAATCCAGTGTCGTCCTAAGAGTATGTTGTATGTCAACTCTCTTTCCAACACTTGACATGCTATATGTTTTATCATGGGTCCCACCTAAATGGGTAATACAATTAAACCTTGGGATGATCTTTACTCCTCATCATATACTTTGATGGTCATTTTCCTTCGAGCATCAATAGCGTCATCGAAATATCCTAGTGCATAGATTAATTTGAGGGTGCAAATGTTCAGACCAGCACCCCCATCTATTAGAACTCTCTTAACACAATGATTATGGATACATACTTCGATATGCAATACGGCATTATGTGGATGATTTAATGAGACATCATCTTGTTCAGAGAATGACAGACAATGTGGGGTAGTCAGGTGTCCCACCATAGCTTGGAATTGACAAACATCCAGATTCTTTGGCATGGTTGTGGAAACTAATGCTTGTTCGAGAACTTCCTTATGTGATGGTGACAACTTAAGAAGCTCCAATATTGATATTTGCGTGGGGATATTTTGTAATTGATCAATAATATTATAATGAGATTGAGGTGTAACCACGCATTGAGATCCCACTCCTTTTAATACTACCTTGGCTTGCCCCCTAGTCATGACGTTTTCCGATTGATGTTCTTGATTTTCTTGGGGGGTGTAATGCATTTGATTGATAACATCATAATGTGATGGAGGTGGAACTGCATGTGTGGATCCAATTCCCTTTAACATTACTTTTGATTGTCCCCTAGTTAGCGCATTGGTGGGTTGATGTTCTTGATTTTCTCTGATTTTTAAGACATTTATTTGATTATCAGAGCTTTGTGTGCTTGGGAGTAAATCCAAAGAGGTAATGGTTTTGGTTTTGTTATCAACAATGTTATCATTAACTGCATGATCATGTTTGACTTCAGATAGACATAGGATTGTTGTGTCATAGACATGATTAGCATGCTTTCCTTTGTTGTTTGAAGATGATGCACCTTTGTCATAATTGGGAAAAGGATCTTTGAAGGCCAAATGATCATTGTTATTTTGAGGTCCTTCCACATACACTTTGTTGCTGTCCACCAAATCTTGCACTGCATGTTTCAATTCCATACAGTCATTGGTTTTGTGACCCTTGTTGTTATGAAAATTACAGCAATCAGCGTCATTCCACCATGATGGTTTGACTTTTGGGTCCCAGAACCTAGCTTCTCATGCCATGAGAAGGCCTCTAGTAACTAGTTCTTTCATTGCCGATTTCATTGATTGACCTAAAGGTGTGAACCTTCGCCGATTTGACAATTTTTTATATGACTGGGGTTTTATGATCTCATTGTTTTGTATGGTATTTGACTTGACATTTTGTTCATTGTTCTGATTCTTTGATGTGGATGCGGTCAAATTAAAAACCGGTTTGACGTTTTGGGGATCATTTTTCGTTTTGTTGATAGTCGTGTTGCGACTCTTTTGCCAGAATTTCGGTTTCTCACTGCTTGAGTATTGATTTTAGGAGTTACTTGTGTTGTTTTTTTTATCATTAAAATGTTTGATAACTCCTCTCTTGACTAACGCCTCTTCAATTTTAAAACCATTTTCGATCACTTTTTCAAATGTTGGAGGACATTGTAGTTCTAATCTATAACTCATTTCTTCCGTCAAATTTTCAATAAACACTTCCATCTTTTCTTCTTTAGGAATGGACCTTGGATACCTAGCGAACAAGCATCACCATCTTTGGAGGAAAGACAAGAACATCTCTCCCTTATTTTGTTTGAGATTGTAAAGGTCTTTGATTTTCACATCATGTTGGATGTTGAATGAGTTTTGAGAGATAAATCTGTTAACGAGTTCCTCAAAAGTTCTAATACCTGGTTTCAACTTTGAAAACCATTCCATACATGATCCTCCCAAACTCCTTGGGAATAGTCGCATTAAATATGTCTCTTCTTGTGCAAACTCAAGACTCATCATTTTGAATTCTCTAATGTGATCAATTGGATCCGTTCTTCCATTATACTTATCGTATTTTTGGATTTCATAATGTCTTGGAAAAGGTATCAAGCCGACTGTTGCGTCAAAAGGATAAGGACAAATGTCCTATATTGCATATCTCTTGGTAGTCCCTTGCGTCATATCTTGTATTTTTTGTTGTAACATTTTCATTTGAGATGTTAAAATGACAACCGGATCTATTGTTTGTGTAGGTTGTGGTATCTCAGTCGCATTCATTTCCAGTGTTTCTTTCAAATGGTTTACATCAAAATCTTTTGGAAGTTTTGCCCCTGATTCAGCTAACATTAAAAGATATTTTTCCATGTCTTGTTCTAGAATTTTCTCCATAAATATGTAAAACTTGGGATCTTGTTGAGCCACTTGGATGTCCTCTGGAGTTATTTCATTTTTATCGTTTCGGTTCAGATTATTCCAAGGATTTTCCTCTACCATTTCTTGTGATTTTTAAATTTCTTATTCTAAGAATCTCTATTTTTGGGACCTAGTTAAGATTGGCATAAAAAATTTTGCCCTTTCTTTTGAAATGTTGATCTTATGTGTGGGATAGTGTCAATTTGAACCTTTTTAAATAAAGTCGAATAAGATGACTTATCTTATTGATGAGAAAATATTTAAAAAAGTTAATCGCTATAATTTGTTTTGTGATGAAGGATGATAGTATCCTGATAAAGAAACTTTAGTATAGTAATTGATTGTGTATTTGATTTTGACACTTGTGATTTGCAAGATCTTGTTTCAATTGATAAGTTGGAAATTTGTATAAACCTTTCTGACTTTGATTCCTAGACAATGATTCTAATAGAAGAAATTTTATTATGATGAAAACTGTGGATAGAATGACAAACTAATGGAATGGTGAAAATATTAAACTCTCTATTTTAAAAGTGCTAAAACAGATACCAGAAGCGCTATTTCTCGGAAGCATTGGAATAGAGACCAAAAGCACTGAAATAAGTGACCAAAGTGCTAATTGGCCAAAAGCGCTGAAACAGTGCCTGGAAGCGCTGTATAAATTGATGAAAATGCTATTATACTGAAAGCGCTATTTTACCAAAAGTGCTGAAATACAAACTATAAGCACTAAAACAATTCCCAAAAGCACTATTTCTCAGAAGCGCTAAAACAATGACTAGAAGCACTGAAACAGGTTTCCAGAATGCTTAAATTAGAAGTTCAATTTTCTCTATTGTAGAATCTGGTCTGGCCTTGTGGCATACTGTATTAGAGACTGCGGAAGATATGAAGGATGAATCCGTTGACTACGGTTGTGGAATTGCATGAGAGCTCTTCTTTGAAAGAAGACTCATGAATAGAGTGGTTCTACCACGTAGTCTAAAGAGTGACCCCTAGCAAAATCGTGATAATAGTGAATGAATGTTCTATGTTGTAAAAAGAGTTTTTGATTTTGATATAGAAAATGTTGTCTTCTCAATTTATTTCTATAACCGAGAGGTTGTTTAGGCCTCATAACTTTGATTTTTTTCTTGATAAACGTGGTGGACTTCCACTTTCACAGCATGGATTTCTTGATTTGCTTTGACTTGACGTTTTTAGGATGATCTTTAATCTGATTTAAATGAATTTTTGAAACACGGCAAGCAATTTTGAATAAGTGTTTTAAAACTTAAAATATTGTGTATATTCAAAAATCACAAATGATCTTTATTGATTTTGACAGGTTATTTTAACAATTGTATACAAATCAAACAAACTCATACTTAAGGACAAGTATGTCATCATTATACTCACAGCCCACATCTTGCAATTACGTTGACTCACACAGCTGTGTCACCCGCTAGAGGGCGCCCGTGTTTTTGGTGTTGCCAGGTGCATACTCAAAGTGACAGAAGTGGATACCTAATCCCTTGAGCAAGCGGTCCTTGGTAATTATCTAGTGAGTGTCTTGGGGGCAGATTCTTCCCTCTCCTTGCACCGTGAGTATGACAATGTATGGATACTGACTCAGTGAGAAACTACTCTATGGTTCATATATAGGGTTCGATTCGGTGTGGCAAATAGATAAACTCCCTCAGGAGACCTCCCAATCTTTAGAACAAAGATTTTGGGGATGGTTATCTTGCCTACTACCATCAAGTTGGAATTTCATCAACAACTTGCATTTTTATTATAGTGGGTTGGATAACCTGGCTTTGGTTGTTCCCACTTAGGTTGTTCTCGTAGGGTGAGTAATTTTTCCCACTATGGCAGGCCTGCTAAAGGATTTAAGAAAGCGTAAATGACATGAAATAAAAGTGAATCTGACACTTTGGTCACCCAGTCAAGGGGAGAGCATAAGCCTAATCACCACAAGCATAGCATATAAGTTTGTCCTATTTTAAAATCCCAAAAAGAAATTTTCTAATCTATGTGAAGGTGTTGCTTCACATAAATCATGATGTTCTTTTTAACTTCTACTGTAAAAATGCGGTGACTATCCTAGGATTGATAGATTTTCTTTAAGAAAAATAAGAAAGTGACTATCCAAGATTGATTAATTTTATTACAACTTTGGAATGACTATCCTAGATTGATCAATTTTAGAAAAACTTGAAGTGACTATCCTAGATTGATCAATTTTATTCCAACTTTGAAAAAAAATTAAAATCTGGCCGTGGATGCGTCGGATCCAGACTGACTTTTACAAAAGCGCTGGAATATTACACCGAAGCGCTATTTCTCAGAAGCGTCGAAACAGGAACCCGAAGTGCCGTAGTTTTGCATGGAAGCACTAAATTACCGAAAGCGCTAAAATAGTGACTGGAAGTGCTAAAAACCGGAAGCATTGAATATGAACTAGAAGCGCCAAAACAATCATTGGAAGTGCTAAAAATTGAAAGTGCTAGAACAACAACCCAAAGTGCTAAATATTTTAATGGAAGCGCTAAAATAAAAACATGCCAAAAACCTGCGTGACACTTTTTAGAAAAATAACATTTTTGATTAAATTGGGGTTAATACCCCACGGTGAGCGCCAAATTGTAAGTGGTGAAATAGTGAATAAGATCTAAAACACTTCTTAATACGACATTATATCAATGATGAAACAAAATAAATCAATTCAACAAAGTAATCAATTGAAAGTGTCCTATTGCTCTCTATCTCTAAAGATTTATTAAATCAAAATTGCTCTCAGATTGTTTAAGCAAATAAGACTATTAAAATGACAATTCAAAGAACGAGATGATGATAATGTAATGCTAAATGTTAAATCAATTAAACTAGCATGATATTGATGTGAAACAAATAATTGCAGCTATAGGAGGAAGCCATGGTTTAAAATTGGATTGCTTGATGCTTTATGTCTGGATTGCTGCAGAGTAAGAGTGCAAAAGCTTGATTATCTGGATCCTTTTCTTGGTTGAATGAGGTTGTATTTATAGATTTTTTGGCTGTAGAAATGCATAGGGAAAGCTTTGAAAGGCTTGGATTCAATCTAGAGAATTGAATGGTGAGAGATGGAGGAGATTGAGAGAAAGAGGGAGGTTGTCTCTACCCATGAAAACACTAGGCAAGAGAAGAGGAAGAATTGATGGAAGAGGATTGAGAGATCAAATTCCAAATTGGTCTCCAATTTGTCTCCAAAACTTCCCGTGAAGTTTCAATCAATTAATTTTGACATGATTTAGACATAGATTAGACATAGGAAATCTAATTCATTTTTGAGGAAATGTAGATTGGAATATTCCTTATGCTCTAATTCAAATATTTTGATTTATTTTAATTAACAAAGGAGAGATAAATAATTTAATAAAATGAACTATAGGATAGTTGTTTATTAAATTAAAATAGAAGAATAATGGCAATTAATAAATAAAGTGTTATCATCTTTATTTAATTAATTTAGAAACTATGTGATAGATTGAAATAAGGAAATAATAATTAAATCGAACAAAGTATTTATTTTTGTTTATTTAATTAAGACGAGATTAGATGTGAACTATATTAAATAAATATTTCTATTTATTTAAACAGTAGAGGAATTTAGGATAATTAATCAAATAATTCGTATTTAATTAATCAGAATGCTCCAGACCATTTTTAGGTGTATACACAAACTTGTAAAAAACACATGCAAAGAGGGGAAAAGGGTTAAGGTTAGAGAATAGGGGTTTCCCTTAGTCAAACCCCATTTTGGTAATCAAACCCTAGATAATGAAATGAAATGTAAAGGAAAAGATGATTGAATAACATGCAAGTACAACAACTCACCAAGCCCTTGTCGAAGAAGTCTGAAGATATGCAAGTGATTAAATCCAATGGATTGATGCTTGAAGTGCTTAGAGTTTTGGAATGCTTGATGCTTTCTTTTGAAGAATTATTTACTAAGAGATGGAGTGTAGGAGATGTAAGAGATAAGAAATGAGGGAAAAACCCTTTATTTATACATATTGTGCCCTAATTTCCCAAAAATAACACATCATAAGATGACATTAGGGTTTAGGAGATAATATCCCACAAGAAACTTTGATAAAATTTATTTTTTATGCCAACTGGGACTCGCCCAAGGTGGTGACTTAGTCCACCTAGGATAATTTGAGTGGATGTTGGGAATTAAAGTGTGATTATTATTGTTTAATAGGTTTTTCTTTCAAAACACAGTTAAGTAGGACCTATAAGTGCATTAAGGGGTCATATTATCATAAGAAAGGTTGAATTTGTTGGTGACAAGCCTAGGAAAGTGTGAGATTTTGTTAGAACGCCTTACAACACTTTGAAATAAGTCTTTGTAAGTGGTTATTTAGATGAATTATGATAGAAAGGTCTTACAAAAGTGGGAAAATGTATTACAATACTTCACAACACCTTTATAAGGCATCATTAGGTTTTTGTTGATTTACAAGAGTTCAAGGCTTAGTGTGAATGAGTTGGCCACATTACAACATTAAATTTAGGAAAAATTAGGCCAAAATCCATAAGAAAGGCCCAAATGAGTGGAAAATGTCAAGGATACACTTTTTTGAGACACATTTAGCCCCCACTTTAGTGAGAGGATGAACTTGCTTCAAACTCACACTAAAGTAGCCAAGACATGCATATCAAGAGGGATCCAAATGCACTCATGTTAGAAAGATGAGACAACAATAATCAAGAGGCATGATCAAGCCCCCAGGATCAAGATCCCATGGAAAACAAAACATCAGCACAAAAGATCACACAAGGAAGTGATGTGAAAGAATGAAAAGAGAGGTAATTTTAGATCAAGCTTTGACTGTTTGTTTAGCTAGTTTTGGATCAGATCTTGGTTGTTTATCCAAAGAGATTTGTACTCACTCTGAGGCATTGAAAATTTTGGTTGTCCATTGGGTGAGAAGGCCAAAAATGTGAGAAACATACACTCATAGCTGGTATGCACTCTCACACACACATAGGTGGCTATGGGTAAATTCGTGCCACTGGTTGGGCTTACTGCCTAACCATACCAAAGTTATACCTCTTGATAAATTTCATAAGGCGCCACAAAAGACAAGGTTTTCAAGTTGCATGAGACAAGAAAATCTTTGTATGCTTAGATCTCATGAACAAGTGCAAGATGGCACCCCAAACATGCAAGTTATGTTATGCAAGGTGGCCATATAACACAATGCAAAATGCAACATGTAAAATTCAAAATATAAAATGCAAAGGAATGTTCAAAGGATTCTTTCTTAGTTCATGTGAGTTATCTAACCTAGGGAACATTATGTCTAATGTCTGCAAGAGAGGACGAATCAAAGAATAGAAAATTAACAAATTAGGGGATGTAGTGTATTGAATTTGGCCACTAAGAGGAATGCAATATGCTATGATAGATCACATTTATGAAGGACATTACACCCAATTTCATCCACAAAGCAACAAACGTGTCGTATAAAGTAATAAGGCTGCACTAAGAACCAAGAAAAGGAAAAATAAATCAAAAGAAATAATTCCAATGTATGCCCCCACTTTAAATGAATTGCTACACATCATTCTCTGAGAAATTTATTTCAAGGAAAAAAATGAACAATGTAAAAAGAAAGCAAGGACATGAGAGCTAACTTGGAAAGCCCTATGTCGAGTCATATTTTTCCAAGTAAGGTTGCATCATGCAAAGGAAAAGAAGAGAAAGGGGGTTACCCCAAAAATGAAAACACCAAACACCTAAGGGATCTATGGATTTGGGGTTAGTATGTTCATTGCTACAATGTTTGTTTAGAGAGCTCGAAATTGTCATCATTCCCCCAAATACATAGAGCTAGAAGAGGGACAAAAAGAGAGTGAAAAAAAAGAAAAAGAGAGTCATTTTGGATCAACATGGAAGAGACATAGGGTGTCTCAATGCTTTGCATCATCCAAAAAAGGACAACAAAAGAGAAAGATAAAGACAAAGAGAAAAATCCTTTTGGGTCAATATGAAAGGCACATTGTTGTGTCAAGGCCTTGCATCATCCCCCAAAGGAAGGAAAAAAGAAAAATAAAAGGAGGGAGACTTTTGGGTCAACATGAAAGGGAAATTGGTGTCTCAATGCCTTGCATCATCCCCAAAAGAAAATAAGAAATAAAAAGAAAAAAGTGAAAGGAAGAGTCACAGCATATAGAAGAATGAAGATACACATAGAGGAATGTCACAAAGAGAGAGAAAATCAAATAGAATAGTATGGGGAACATATTACACACAAACACACAAAATAAAAGGAAAGATACTAGTAGGGAAAATGCACGTCAACCATCGAGAAATTCATCTACCTCCTGTTAGAGCCTAATTTTTTCATAAAAACCCTATGATTTTTCTCGATTTAAATCCCATCATTTGCCTATCTTTCTCATAAAAAATTCACTTTCGCCATCCAAAATGCTAAAATTCATTATACCACTCCTTTGATATTCACTCCTTATGTTATTTACTACTATGCCACCACCTCCTACAAAGGGGCCCGCGGTATGGTGGTGACAAATAAGCACAGTCATATGACTGTTACCGCTACACCGCACGATCTTCAAACCGATCATGGTGTAGCAATAAACAATCGGCCAAGTTAATAAGTGTTGGAAAGAGCCTACTATGGTACTGATGGAAGACAAGCCAGTGACCATAGTAGACTGGTGGGCAATGGTAGCGGCTAACGAAGTAGGAAAAAAGTGTTTACCGTGCCACCGTGCGCGGTCTAAGCATAGACTACGGTGGCACAGTGGGCGGTTAGTAACTGACCAAGCAAGCAGATAGGAGGCTCACCATGGTACCACAAGGGGTTCAAGCAGAGACCACATGACTGCAATGACTAGAAGGTAGCAGTTGGCGAAGACAGATACCACGATACTGTGGTTGGAAAAAATGAAGCAGGCGGTTGAGCGGTGAATGGAGATGAGCGGTAAAGTGGTAAGGTAAAGGGGAGGACATGAAAAAGGCGGTCACTACCATACTGCAGTCAGTCAAATGGTTGACCATGGTGGAGCGGTAAGAATAAAAAATCTATGGGAAATAAAAGGAAAGAAAAGAAAGGACGGTATAAACTGAAATAAAAAATGGCGGGAAAAGTATTAAAACCAAATCAAAAGGTGAACTATGTAAAAATATTTAGTTTGCCAAATAGGCAACTAAGTAAATATTTTAATTTCTACCATGGAATGTAAACAGTTATACTAGAAAAAATGAAGGGTCACAACCCTTGGGTTTCATGGTATAAATATTTTGTAAATTTTGTTAACTGGAGAGAGGGAGATTTTTCGAAAAGAGTAATAACAGTCTTGGGAGGTAATGGAGGAATAGTCCTTCTTAAAATACTATAATGGAGAAAACAATTTTAAATTGGTGCAATACTTTTTGAGTTCGGTTGTTAAGATGATATAATTGTTGAATTTCCTATTTTTTTGTCTCCAATTAGAAATTTTTAAATCATTTAAATCAGGATAACAAGTACACTTCTGATTTATCACAGTGCATTTTTTCACTTTGTGTGATTTATTTAATAGGTGTCTGCAAATCAGAACTAAATTATTTTAGATAAGTTACAGTGATTTTAGGATTTTTGTTGGATGATTAAAGAAGAACCTGGTAGGTAAACATTCAAGCATAATTTATGCAAGCTATAAATTGGGTGAAATAATATGCCGGTCATAGAATTTCATACTTTAAATATGCCTAACAACTTGAATTAAGTTGGAGAGGCAGACACCTTGAATCCTTGTTATTTTTGACTCCATTGCCCAACAGATAGAAGGTACTAATCTACCATATCCCAGAGGATAGAATTCATAACAAATTATGTATTCAAAACCACTCTTTTGTGTAGTAGTTGTAGTTGTAGTCATTTTGTCTATCCAATCCTAATTTCCATTATGGGTAGATTGTTTAGTAGGAAATGTATTTCAAATATGCATATTTCCAATAGGTTCACCCACCTAGGTCTTATAGAACCTAAAGAGCAGAAGGTTCAATTGTATAATTGGCCTTGTACGTTGGCCAAAAGTGTTGTAAGAACTTGGAAAACTCTTTTGGTTAAAACCTGCATTTTTGAGACCCAACAGTTTGGCGACTCTACTTGGGAACATAAATTGAATATAAGCCTTTGTCATAGAGTCAGTATTTTGTTGAAGACTACACTGGGAATAAAGAATTTCAGATTTTCTCAATTTTTGAAATTGAGTGGCGACTCTAAATGAACAAATGAGTTGAAATTGATAAATTTAAATATACATCAGAAAGAAATAATCCTAGATTTCACATTGTCACAATTGCTCACAATATGTAGGAAAGAAGATATTTGTACAAAGATGGTGATGGTCCTAATGACAAAAGTAAATGGACTCAGAAGAATGATAAGGGTAAGAAATTATCTGATGACATGTGCCCATCAAACAAAATCAAAACATCAAAAGAACCATTGGAGACACACAATTCATATGGAACATTGGAAAATTAAAACATCCCTTCCAGAGAACCTCATACTCCTGAGGAATAGAGGAATCCCTTCTATCAACCAAATCCTAAGAAAGTTGAAGAGTTCATGGATGAATGTGAAGCTGAAAGAGAAAGGAAACAACTTGAATATGATCAGAAAGCAGCATCTGAGGAGAATTATGAACTCATGGCTAGGGATGAAATAAATGCAATACTAGAACATGCAAGACAAGAAGTGGAAAAGGCAAGAA
The DNA here is from genome assembly GCA_007115665.2 of Sequoiadendron giganteum. Classification (NCBI taxonomy): domain Eukaryota; kingdom Viridiplantae; phylum Streptophyta; class Pinopsida; order Cupressales; family Cupressaceae; genus Sequoiadendron; species Sequoiadendron giganteum. The sequence goes on from CM021106.1 coordinate 98,656,102, forward strand.
TAGAATATGAGTAGAGGCTCCAAGCAATTAAAGAACTTGAAGAGTTGAAATTGAGGAAAGTGCAGATTAGTACTCAAATGGCTACTTTGCAAAAATATGTGCCACCTCACAGGAAGGGGAACAATAATGCAAGCCCATCAAATCCCCCATAGGCCCACCAAACTCTACCAAGGAATCAATGCAGACATCAAAATTTTCCACCACAACATCAAGGTGCTTAGTCGCCTCCTTGTCAGCAGCATGTACCCCCACAAGGTCAACAATATCTGGCAATGTCTCATAATAATCCATTGTAGGAGCATCAACATTACCAAAATCCACCTCATCCACAATATACAACCATGATCAAGCAGTTTGATTTGGCTGGATTTTAGAGATTTCCTTATCCTATGGACAACAGTTGGAGAAGCCTTGTCCCAAAGTTCATAGGAAGTAGTGCAATTGTAGGTGAAGAGAATTTAAGGAGCTTTAATGCTTTTATGCAAGATTTGGATATGCAGTATGAAGATGTGCAATGAGGTTATTTATGATGTCACTAATTGAAGATGTCAAAGATTGGTTTAATAGTCTACCAACAACTTCTATTGATTCTCTTCATGTGTTTTATGAATAATTTCTTGACCAGTATGGGAATCAATATGCACCAGAATTTTCTTTGCATGAATTGGTGACTATTCAGAAGCATCAAAATTAGTCAGCTTATGATTTCAACCAGAGGTTTTCTAAATTACATAATAAGATACCTCCTGGATCTAAATTAGTTGATTCTGCTGCATTAAGTATTTATTTAAAAGCTTTTGATCCTAAGACATGATATGAGCTTAGGAACAATTGTCCTAAAGATTTGGCTGAAGCTCAAAAGGATAGCACTCACTATTGAAAATAACAGGAAGGCTGCAGGGATGATTTCCAAGAGGGATAACCCTAGGGTTCCCCAATATGCTCCTCCAAATAAAGAAGAAAACACATATAGGAATGAAAGGCCTAGACTTCATGACATGCCTTATAATACAAATTGGAGAAATGGAAAGCTAGTGATGGATGGGCCAAGAAATAAAGAGATACCTAACCCTTTGAAGAAAAGAGGGACATACATGGTATATAATGGTCCTTGGTGTTCAATTTGTGACTTTCTACATTCTTTAGAGCTTTGTTTTGTAGCTCAGTCAGTATCAGGAAAAGACATAGCAGAAAATAATAATGAAGAGGACCATAATATCTATTTGACTTCCCATACTCTTCACTTTGCGGAGCAAAGGTATTCATCTTCAGAAGAAGGAGGATATGAATTTGATGTTGATCATTAGAAATATAATGTTCACATGGTAGAAAAACAAGTTTTTTCTGATTATGAAAAAAGTGATAATGAATAGGGTCCCCCTACTACATCATATCAGCCTAATAGGGGAAGTATGAGGAGACCAACTGAGGAATAAATTAAAAGATTGACCATTACAGAAGTTGAGTTGGCTAAAAGCAAGTATCGGCTGAGGAATAGAATAATGAATGATAATGAAGGTGTTCCAAGAGGAGTATTCTTGAAAGATAAAAAGATGTCCCATGAAATATTAAAAAAGACAAATGATGAGCACCCTGATAAAAAAGAATAGAAGAATGTCCCCAAAGAAGAAAATAAAGAATTCCCCAAGGACAAACAAAAAATGGATCAGACATCAAAGAGAGAGAAAGAGGAGAACAAAGGTGAATCAACATAACAAAAGAAGGTGATAAGAGCTGAAGGTGCATCTTTTAATTTTGTGCAAGCTTTATCCTAGGTAAAAATGTCTATCCCATTACTTGAAATGATGAAAATTAAAGAGTATAAGGAAAGTGATATTCAATTAATATCTAGTGGGAGGAATTAAAATATAAACTGTGAACAAAAAGAGAATCTTGGAATTGCTGATAGGAAAGGAAAGATAAAGGTTTCAAAAAATTTCCTAAATGTTGCATTGATGAATACACCACCAGTTGATCCATTTTTTACTACCTTACTCATAAATGGTAAATTGGTAAGAAATTGCATGATAGATTCAGGTGCTTCTATGAATATTTTGCCAATAGGGGTAATGAAACAGCTTGGTATGTGGATAGATATTGAGTGTGGTAAATGTTATGCCATGGATAATAGGCATGTCCTAGTTGTGGGGATTATGAAAGATGTAGAAGTGAAATTAGCAACCTACCCAGAGGCAACCTATAATATTGATATAACTATGATTGATACACCTCCTCAGTTTGGAATGCTTTGTCAAGACAATGGTCTGTTACAATTGGAGGTAATGTGCAGTTTGATTTATCATATGCCACAATACCAGTTAATGGTGAAGAGGTAAAATTGTATAAAGAACCAAGGGTGAATCATATTATTTAATTTTTTCCTCGAGAACAACTTAATTTATTTTGTGATGTGGATTTATGGAGTTTCAAAGTAGAATTGTCTCAACCATAATTAGTGAATACTTACCCAATTGATAGGATTGTTTCTAGAAATCAAAAAGGTGTGTGGAAAATGTATTTTGATGGGGCTTGCAGCCAAGAAAGTAATGGAGCTGGGATAGTTTTCATATCACCTGAAGGTACAACATTTAAATATTCATTTTTGGTTGCTTTTGAATGTACAAACAATGTGGTAGAGTATGAAGCCTTGTTGATTGGTTTGAACATGGCTGTCAAACATAAGATTAAGTTGTTGTTTGTCTTGGGAGATTCTGAGCTACTTGTGTCACAAGTTAGATCAAAGTATGCTACAAAGAATAAGAGGCTGAAACAATATAGAACTTTTGTGTGGGATACAGTGGAACTGTTTGATGCATTTTCAATTGATTGGATAGATAGATCTAAAAATTTAATGGTTGAATTTTTGGCTAATGTAGCCTTAAAGAAAGATGATATCACTTTGGCAGGAGTGTCTCAGGTTAAATTCAAAACAAGACTAGCAGTCCCTAACAACGTATATAGTTGGCAAGTTTTTAATGATGATACTGACCTTTTGAAATTTCTTCACTATATAGATTAGTATGAAGCACAAGAGATAGATTTCAATGCTTTTGTGAAAGAAGTGGATGGGAAACAGACTGTATTTGGGAAGGAAGTTTTGCAGCTTAAAACTAACAAGCTTCCCAAATGGCTTGTGGCATTGGAGAGAGTGTATGATAGGAGTGATCATTCTCTCATAAAGAAGACACCTCTTAAGAAAGAAGATATTGAAGAAATAAATTTGGGAACTGAATTAGCACCAAAAAGGGTTTATATTGGAAAGAAAATAAGCCCAACTATCACGAGAATGTTGATTACATTGCTGAGAAAATACAAGCATGTATTTTTTTGGTCTTATGAGGATTTGAAGGCATATAGAGAAGATATTTTTCAGCATGAGATTCCACTTAAGCCAGACACAAAGCCATTCAGACAGAAGCAGAGACCTATCAACCCAGCTCTAGAACCTAAGATGCAATAGGAGCTAGCAAAGATCAAAGATGGAGGTATCATAAAACCCATTAGGCATTCAACATGGGTCTCGAATTTGGTTCTAGTCAGGAAGAAAAATGGGGACATAAGACTGTGTGTAGATTTTAGAAATCTAAATGTCGCTTCCCTAAAAGATAATTATCCTTTTCCAAACATGGAAGAAATATTGCACAAAGTAAGAATATGTGAGCTATTGTCAATGATGGATGGATTTTACGAATATAACCAGGTCACAGTCAAATAATCTGAGAAATACAAGACAACATTCAGTACACCATTGGGAATGTATATCTATGTAAGAATGCCATTTGGTCTAGCAAATGTAGGAGCTACCTTTCAAAGGGCCATGGATGTGGCATTTGCAGATCTAATCAATTCTATAATGGTGGTATATCAAGATGATCTCACTGCTTATTCCAAAAAGGCAAAGAATCATGTGAGGGACTTGGAGAAGATCTTCATCAAAGCTTTGGAATATGGTATTAGTCTTAATCCTAAAAAATGTCATTTTGTTGTCACAGAGGGTAAAATTTTGGGGCATATTGTGTCAAAAGATGGGATTAGGATAGATCCCGAAAGGGTAGATGCCATAGATAAAATTCTCGTTCCCAAAACTATCAAAGCCATCCAATAATTTTTTTGCCAAATTTATTTTGTTAGGAGGTTTATGTCCAATTTTGCTAAGATTGTTAAACCTATATATAATATGTTGAAAAAAGGAGAAAAGTTGGACTGGACTACTGAAGCTATGGATGCCTTCAAATCTATAAAAAGAGCTATTAAAGAAGCCCCTATCTTGAAGTCCCCTTATTTTACTAAGCCATTTCAGATTTTTTCTTTTGGTTCATTCCATACCATAGCTGATGTCATGTTGCAAAAAAATTATGAAGGTCATGAGTAGCCTGTTTCTTTTTTAAGTAAATCTTTGCAAGGGTCAGAATTGAAGTATGATATTATGGAAAAATAGGATTATGCACTGGTCAAAGCAGCAAAGGCTTTCAAGCCTTACCTTGTTGGAGCTAAGGTAATTTATTATGTCCCACATGCAGCTGTGAAGGATATCCTAGTGTAGATAGAAGTGATAGGGAAGAGATGCAGATGGATTAATTAAATCCAAGAGTTCAACATGGAGATTCAGATTATCAAGTTGGTAAGAGGATAGGGTCTAGCCAGGCTGATGGCAGAAAAAATATTGAAGCAAATGAAACCTGCAATGTAGAAGGTAAGGAAGAAGTCAACAAGTACTGAGCATACTCCATGGTATACAAATGTAGTGCATTATCTGAAACATATGAAGTGCCCTAAAGGGTTGAATAATAATCAAAGGAGAACTTTGAAGTTGCAGGCTTCTAAATATGTTTTTATAGAAGGGGACCTATTCTGGAAGAATAGGGATGGTATATTGCTATTATGTCTAGATGAATCCCAAGAAAAATATGTTTTGAGAGAAATGCATGAAGGGGTCTATGGAGGCCATTATTCTGCTAAGATTACTACACACAAGATTCTTAGGGCTGGTTATTATTGGCCTAGGTTATTCAATGAGTCTTTTGTATATGTGAGGAAATGTGAGGCTTGTCAAAAATTCTCAGGGATGTTGAAGTATCAAGGAGAATTTCCACTTAGACCTTTGCAGGTAGAAGCACTTTTTCACTAATGGGGAGTTGATTTCATTGGATAAATACAAGAAAGATCAAGTGGAGGACACAAATGGATACTAGTGGCCCCATATTATTTTACTAAGTGGGTGGAGGGTGTCCCAACTAAGCAAGAAACAAGCAAAGTAGTGATGAAATTTCTAATGGAGAATCTTATAACCAGATTTGGCACCCCAGTCAGATTGATCACAGATAATTGGATGTGTTTTAGATCTGATCAGTTTAGAGATTTTTGCAAAACATATGGCATTAATATTTTTGATTCTATGCCATATTATCCACAGGCCAATGGTCAGGCAGAGTCAAGCAATAAAAATATTTTGAAGATAGTAAGGAGGATGCTGGATACAAATAAAAAGGAATGGGATTAAAAGTTAAGATTGGTTGTATGGGCAGATAGGATTATAGTGAAGAAGGAAACTAGAAAATATCCATTTGAATTGGTGTATGGGACATAAGCTAGGATTCCATTGTAGACTCTTTTTCTAGTCTATAAATTTATTTTGCAAGAAGACTTGGATATCTTTGATCCAATGGAGGAAAGAATGGAGCAGCTTGTAGAGCTTGATGAAGTTAGAAGAGTGGCTCAGAAGTAGAATGTGAAATTTTAGTCACAAATGAAATACCTTTTTGATAAAAATGATAAGAAGAGAAAATTTTAAAATGACGACTTGGTATTGATGTGGAATGCTCGGTGTCAGGATAAGGGGAAGCATGGAAAGTTTGAAGCTTTATGGCTTGACCCTTTTGTGATAATTGGTAAAGGAGGTGAAGATTCTTATTTCCTGTAGAACATGTCTAGAGAGGAGCAGGAGTTTCCTGTACATGGGCAGTTCCTAAAGCATTTATTCTCTTGAGGATTAGTAGAGGGTTAAGGATTGCCAGTGCATGGACAATTCTTAATAACCCTCTTTAATTATTCTTTTCCATGCACAGTAGTTTAGGAATTTTGAAGGGTATGGGTTTTCCAGTACATGGACATTCCTAGGGATTCTTTTTTTGAAAGCATTGATTTCTTTCCATGTATAGTAGACTAGGGTCATTTTCACTTTCCTTTTTCCTTCTACTTCACTCTTTCATTCCCTCCATTCTCCATTTTCCTTCATTTTCCATAATTTGCTTGGTCTTCTCTCCCAATTGCATTCTGGATTCTCGTAGTGATTTTCTAAACCACTCATCCCTAACAAGAGCCACTGTAGAACCTAATTTTTTCATAAAAAACCTATGAATTTTCTCCATTTAAATCCCATCATTTTCCTATCTTTCTCATAAAAAATTCACTTTCGCCATCCAAAATGCTAAAATTCATTAGACCCCTCCTTTGATATTCACTCCTTATGTTATTTACCACTATTTTGGGGCCTCCTACAAAGGGGCCCATGGTATGGCGGTGACAGATAAGAACAATCATATGAATGTTACCACTACACTGCGTGCTGTCTTCAAACCGACCACAGTGGCATGGTAAACAGTCGGCCAAGTCAATAAGCATTGGAAAGAGCCTACTGTGGTACTGTTGGCAGTCAAGCTAGTGACCATGGTAGAGCAATGGGAAATGGTAGTAGCTAGCGGAGCAGGCACAAAGTTTTTACCTTCCCACCATGCGCGGTCTAAGAATAGACTGTGGTGGCATGGTGGGTGGTTAGTAACCGGCCAGGCAAGAAGACAGGAGGCTCACCGCGGTACCGCATGGGGTTCAAGCAGAGATTGCAGTGACTACGGTGATAGGAAGGTAGCAGTTGGCGAAGATGGATACCATGATACCATGGTTGGAAAAATTGAATCAGGCGGTTGAGCGGTGAATGGAGATGAGTGGTAAAGCAGTAAGGTAAAGGGGAGGATGTGAAAAAGGTAGTCACCTCCATATTGTGGCCCATCAAATGATTGACCACGATGGAGCGGTAAGAATAAAAAAGCTATGGGAAATAAAAGGAAAGAAAACCAAGGACAGTATAAAGTGAAATAAAAAATGGCGAGAAAAGTATTAAAAAAAAATCAAAAGGTAAACTATGTAAAAATATTTAGTTTTCCGAATAGGAAACTAAGTAAATATTTTAATTTTTGCCATGGAATGTAAATAGTTATACTAGAACAAATGAAGAGTCATGACCCTTCTGTTTCATGGTATAATTATTTTGTAAAATCTATTAACTAGAAAGAGGGAGATTTTTCGGAAAGAGCAGTAATAGAACTGGGAGGTAATGGAGGAACAGTCCTTCTTGAAAAAAAGTGTAATGGAGAAAACAATTTTAAATTGGTGCAATCTTTTCTGAGTTCTGTTGTTAAGATGATGTAATTGTTGAATTTCCTATCTGGTTGTCTCTAATTAGAAATTTTTAAATAATTTAAATCAAGATAACAAGTACACTTTTGATTTATCACAATGCATTTTTCACTTTGTGTGATTTATTTAATAGGTGTCTATAAATCAGAACTAAATTCTTTTAGATAAGTCACAGTGATTTTAGGATTTTTCTTGGATGATTAAAGAAGAACCTAGTAGGGAAACATTCAAGCATAATTTATGCAAGCTATTAATTGGGTGAAATAATATGTCATTCATAGAATTTCATTCTTTAAATATGCCTAACAACTTGAATTAAGTTTGAGAGGGAGACACCTTGAATCTTTGTTATTTTTGACTCCATTTCCCAACAGATAGAAGGCATTGATCTTCCATATCCCAAAGGATATAATTCATAACAAATTATATATTCAAAACCACTCTTTTGTGTAGTAGGTGTAGTTGCAGTCATTTATTCTATCCACTCCTAATTGCCATTGTGGGTAGATTGTTTAGCAGGAAATGTATTTCAAATCTGCATATTTCACATAGGTTCACCCACCTAGGTCTTGCAGAACCTAAAGAGTAGAAGGTTCAATTGTATAATTGGCCTTGTATTTTGGCCAAAATGTTTGTAAGAACTTGGAAAACTCTTCCAGTTAAAACCTACATTTTTGAGACCCTACACCTCCCAATCTTGTTCTATGTAAAGTGCGGCTAGGCGACTAGCTAGAGGGACAACAATAATTGTAGAACTATCATCAAGTTCAATGCTCATCCTAGAAGCATTTTCATGCAAGCTCATGGAGGAGGAAAAAAATTTATTCAGATTTGTATGCACCTCTTCATCTATTTTATCAATTTCCTCATCATCGTCATCCAAATTAATGACAATAGGACAACGGATGATGATTTCGGTTGAAGTGTGTAACTCTAGTGGCCATTGTTATATAGGATCATGTTACTGTGGTGGGGGAGGAGGAGCATCATGAATTTCTTCTATCAAGTGTGTATTATTATTTTTATTATTTTCATCAGTATGTATCTTGCGATCAATGGTACGATTTCGACGTCTATGCTCCCTATCTCCTCTATTTTGTTTGATTCTAGTGTGAAGTTGCATTTTTGAAGGTGCGGGTTGATCAACCATAGGTTTATTTTCATCCCTAGGGGGAGGAACAGAAGGAACCATGGAAGGTTGTTCATCCACTTTCTCCTTTTCTTTATAAACTTGTTCTATGTCAGGAGGTAGGATGGAGTTACTTTCACAATCTCTAGGTCTCTTGGATGATGTAGATGAAGTTTTAAGTGCTGGTTAGTTAGGTAAGCCTAGTTCAAGTTGAAGCATGGTTTCATCAAGGATGAGAGTTTTGTAAGTGGATCAGGACATGTTTTGAAGAGATAATTCCATAATTTTATTTTCTTTATATTTTTGATAACTAATGAAAAATAAATCTCTTCTAGGCATGATGGGTTCCATGGGCTCGGGCCAAAAGGCTTCTAAAGAAAAGTTTCCTTTAGAAGATAAAGGGTTAAAGCCACTATGGTGGATAGTGAATATATCATTGTCAAAGGGAAACTTTAAGCACTTGTGAAGGACTAAAGGGAACGCTTTCATTGAGCAAAGCCATGGATGGCCTATTAGTAAATGAAATTGGTCTAGTTGTGAGATGATAGAGAATGTAACGTCCAATGTCTTAGGGCCTATTTGCAATGGGAGGACGATCGTTTTGATCATAGGGAGATAAAAAAAATTGTGTGTTTTAATCCATGTGGTAGGTTTATCATAATCATCTTGATAAAGATCATGCAATACAAAAAATTCTTCCATGATCACATTCTCTCCAAAGACGAGATTCTTGTCATAGATACGGTTGGCTATGTAAAGAGGATGATCATGGATATTTTTAAAGTATGTCTTGAGAAGAAAAATTCATATCAAGAGATGTTGTAGGTTGGACCTTGTGAGGGATTATATCTATCACACTTACCATTTCATCCATAGGCTTGACATGGGTCACATGTGGAATAAGATCAAAATTTGCATCATTTGTATCAACATTCATAACATCATTCTCTGGAGATTCACTAGCTTTAAAAAATGATATATTATGTTTAGCTATGGGATTAGTAAACATTTTCAATTTTTTATTGGGAGGGGCAATGGACTTATTTCCTGGATCATTAATACCAGCAATGGATAGATAGTTAGAATCAATGAGATCTTGAACAAGATGCTTAAGACACTTGCATTGCTCTGTGTCATGCCTAGTTTTTTGATGAAAAGGGCCATAAGATTTGGAGTTGAAATTTGAAGTTAAAGGCTTGGTAGGATCATGTGCATGAAAAAGAGGTAAGGTAATCATTTGTTGCTGCAAAAGTTGAGACATTGTGCTATAGAGGGTTTTAGGTAAAGGTGTGAAGCATCGTTTCAAATATCCATAATTGAAAGGAGTGGCAGATTTAATAGTGACCACTTGATTGTTGACAGGTGGAGGGGATATTTAAGGAGGTTTAATTTGCAAGAACCCTTTGTTTTAATTTCTAAATGGTGGGGAATTTGTTTGATTGCTATTGTAATATTTCTCAATTCGACTAGGAGTGGAGCATGTCTCGGAACTACTAATCAAATTGTGATAATCACAAAGGGAAGTGCATAAATGCATAAATGAAGAGAACTTCATCATGGTGAGATTTTCCAAAAGGTGTGCTAGAATGTTTTTGATAAACATCTTTTGAAGATGTGGAATAGGATTCTTGACATCAATTTGGGAATAAAGCGATTGATAGCGTGAGATAGAATCTGTTATCTTTTCATCAATGTTTTGCTTACATCGCATAGAATCGGCCAAGGTCTTTTTGGGAGTCATGTGCACTTGGAAATGGTTGATAAATGCATCAACGAGTTAAATGAATGAATGAATTGAATTATTCAGTAAGGATGAGGACCAACACAACGCAGTGTCTTTTCAGTTCCTAGGAAATAGTTTAGCTAACAATCTATCATCAAGGACAAATTCACTATATAAATCAGTATATGCATTAACATGGTTAGAAGGATCACACTTCCCTCCATACTTTTCAAACCTAGGTATTTATATTCCTTATGGCATCGGGGTTTGAAATATTTCTAAGGACAAGGTACTGTTGCAAACATAGTGAGTGGGTGGACTATGCTGGTTTTCATTGATGGTAGAAATTTGTTGCATGGATGAAATAGTATGAAAAATTTGTGTTATAAGAGGGTTAGTGTAAGTGGTGTGAGGTGGAAGGGAGAGTGGGGATGGGGTGAGGTTTGTGGTAGGACAAGAGAATAGAATGCTAATGGATGGTATTGTGGAAACGGATAGGGCATGTGATGCCACACAGGAAGTAGGAATACTAGTAGGAATACCAAGGGAAGGAATCATATTGCTAAGTTGGGGATTTGTGGTAGTGACATTAGGAGTCCATTATAAGTAGGTATGGAAGCTACTATTGAGGGAGGAGGAGTTTAAGGTACTCCTTGGCTAACCATAATGTTTGTTGGTTGAGAGACACTAGGTGTGGAAGGAACATATTTTTGATAAATCTCAACTATTTTCTTCACAACATCTAGGCCTTTGTCACTGTCAAGCATGTGGTGAATTTTTTTTGTAGTGGGAATGGCAGTAGCTGAAATGTTTTCAAAGCTTACTTGATTTTGAAGGTCTATGAAGTTTGCATGAATGTGAAATATTTTTTCTTGTTGGAGATCACCAAGTTTATGTTTAGTATGCATGTTTCTTGAATGTAAAGAGTTACTAAGGATAGTTTCCAGGCCAAGTGTACTATTATCAATGTACTAGGAGTGGAAGGTCAAGATAGCCCAAGATCTACAACAAGAGTATTTTCATGAGACACCATGAGTCTTGAACTTCTTCTCACTAAAGTATCAGCAATAGGACACCAAACACTCATGCAAAGGATTCTAAATGCGGGGTGGATGTAAATGCAATGAAAACAAAAGACACTAAAATTCTTATAACTAAGATTCTAGAAAATAAAATAGAAGTGCAGAAACAAAAAACAGAAATGTAGAAAATGCTTAGAAAATGCTAGAAATTACAATGCAAAATGTCCAAGTGGACTAAGTGGCCCAGTGTGGCAAATTAGTCCCAACAGTAATTTTTTTGATAATTTTTAAAAGTTATGAATTATTTTTATGATTTTTATGCTTTTCCAAATACAGGTGCAAAATGAGAAAGCAATATTTTTGGAGTTTTCAATGAAAATGCAATGCAAGGATGCAAGCTAAATTATCTTTTCATGAATGCACTTTTAAAAACCCTAGAATGAAAAATAATGCCAAACCTTAGTGCAATGTGAATGCAATATTTTCTAGGATGCAAATGCACTTAAAACTAGAAGTGAAAAAGTTTTCTAAGGATGGGTTCACCAAAATTAACCAAAAATTTTAGGGGAAAGTGGATTCCCTAGCACTTCTAGGTTTTTCACCTAGAAGGAGAGAGTTCTTTCACACCCAAAATCTAGGAGGTTCATTCAAGATTATGTGTGTTAATGTGTGTTGTGTGTGATTTAGAATGTGTCTAAGTGCTGAAATGAAACAAAATGAATGAAAACTAATCTAATGAAAATGTAATAAAACACTATGTAAAATGACCTAAAATGTATGCAAGTTGTAATGCAACTAAAAGAGGTAGAGGTGGTGCACCTAGAAACCAAAGGCTCATGAAGAGGAGCTCTGTAATCTTCTAGAATCTAATATTGAGGGCCACTAAGACACTTACACCAAGCTGGGTGACTTAATCCTACTTCAGGGAAACTTTGTCAAAACAGGTTTCAGGGAAATGGGTGTCCAAAACTGTAGAGATCACTTTTTAGGCCTGACTATGGGACTAATTCATGAATAATGGCAACTTAGTCCACCTGGTACTTTTAGGAATCTTCAGACTGGAATATGTAGCTATCAATTTGTACTTATGTTCCTAATAGAGAACTGGATCTGAATCTTCAAATGTTGATCTACAAGTTGTCTTCAGGCTCCTTTTAGGGTTTGTTGACTTGAAATGACGATGGGAAGATGACACCTTTTAGCACCTTACTCTTTGACTAATCTACATACAAACCTACAAAACACACATGCAAAGAGGGTAAAATGGTTAGGGTTAGAGAATAGGGGTTTTCCTTAGTCAAACCCCATTTTGGTAATCAAACCTTAGATAATGAAATTAAATGTAAAGGGGAAGATGATTGAATAACATGCAAGTACAGAAACTCACCAAGCCCTTGTTGAATAATTCTAAAGATATGCAAGTGATTGACTCCAATAGATTGAGCCTTGAAGTGCTTAGAGTACTTTAATGCTTGATGCTTGCTTGTGAACAATGAATTGCTAAGAGATGGAGTGTAGGAGATGTAAGAGATGAAAAATGATGGAAAAACCCTTTATTTATACATGTTCCCAAATTCCCCAAAAATAACACATCACAAGCCGACCTTAGGGTTTATGAGATAATATCTTGCTAGAAACTTTGATTAAATTTTATTTTTACGCCAATTGGGACTAAGTCGCCCAAGGTGGTGACTTAGTTCACCTCAAAAAAATTTAGTGGATGTCGAGAATTAAAGTGTGATTATTATTGTTTAAGAGGATTTTCTTCCAAAACACACTTAAATAGGACCTATAAGTGCATTAAGGGGTCATATTATCATGAGAAAGGTTGAATTTGTTGGTGAAAATCCTAGGAAAGTGTGAGAGTTTGTTACAACACCTTACAAAACTTTGAAATAAGGCTTGGTAAGTGGTTATTTAGATGAATTATGATAGAAAGATCTTAGAAAACTAGGAAAATGTATTACAACACTTCACAACACCTTTGTAAGAAATCATTAGGTTTTTGTTGATTTACAAGAATCAAAGGATTAATTTGAATGTGTTGGCCACATTACAACATTAAATCTAGGCATAATCAAGCCAAAATCTATAGGAAAGGCCCAAATGAGTGAAAAATGTCAAGGATACCCTCTTTTTGCGACACATTTATCCCCCTTTTGTGAGAGGTTGAACTTGATTCAAACTCACACTAAAGCAACCAGGAAATCCATGTATCGAGAGGGATCTAAATGCACTCATGTTAGCAAGATGAGACAACAATAATCAAGAAGGATGATCAAGCACCCAAGATCAAGATCCCATGGCAAAGAAAACATCACCACAAAAGATTACACAAGGAAGTGATGTGAAAGAATGAAAAGAGACGTAATGTCGGATCAAGCTTCGACTGTTTGTCCAACTAGTTGTGGATCAGATGTAGGACGTTTTTCTAGAAAGATGTGTACTCACTTTGAGGTTATAGAACATTTGGTTGTCTTCCAGGTGAAAAGGCCAAAATGGTGAGAAACATACACTCATGGATGGTACGCACTCACACGCACACAGGTGGCTATGGAGAAATTTGTGTCGCTGGTTGGGCTTCCTGCTTAACCATACCAAAGTTATACATCCTAATAACTTTGATAAGGTGCCACAAAAGACAAGGTTTTCGAGTTTCATGAGACAAGAAAACCTTCATATGCTTAGAGATCATGAACAAGTGCATGATGGCACCATAGGAATGCAAGTTGTGTTATACAAGGTGGCCATATAGCACAATGTAAAATGCAACATGTAAAATGAAAAATGTAAAATGCAAAGGAATTTTTAAAAGGATTCTTGCTTAGTTCATGTGAGGTCTTTAACTTAGGGAACATTGTGTCTACTGTCACCAAGAGAGGACCAATAAAAGAATAGAAAACTCACAACGTAGGGGATGTAGTGTGTCGCATCAAGCCACTAAGATGAATGTAATATGCTATGATAGATCAAATTTATGAAGGAAATTACACCCAATGTCATCCATAAAGTGACAAAAACATCGTATGAAGCACTAAGAACCAAGAAAATTAAAAAAATAAAAAATAAATAATGCTAATGTATGCCCCCACTATAAAGCAATTGCTACACACCATTCTGTGAACAATTTATTTAAAGTAGAAAAATGAAGAATGCAAAAAGAATGCAAGGAAATGAGAGCTAACTTGGAAATCTCTATGTCAAGTCATATGTTTCCAAGTAAGGTTGTGTCATGCAAAGGAAATAAGAGAAAGGGGGTCGCCCCAATAATGAAAACACCAAACACATAAGGGATCTATGGATTTGGGGTCAGTAAGTTCATTTATGCAATGTTTGTTTAGAGAGATCAGAACTATCATCATTCCCCCAAATACATAGAATTGGAAGAAGGACGCAAAGAGAGAAAAACCAAAGAAAAAGAGAGAGTCATTTTGGGTCAACATGGAAGGGACATAGGGTGTCTCAACGCTTTGCATCGTCCCCAAAATGACAACAAAAGAAAAAGAAAAATACAATGAGAAAAAGCCTTTTGGGTCAACATGAGAGGGACATTGTTGTCTCAATCCCTAGCATCATCCCCAAAAGGAAGAAAAAAATAAAAGAAAGAGGGAGCATTTTGGGTCAACATGAAAGGGACATTGTTGTCTCAATGCCTTGCATCATCCCCAAAAGAAAGGAAAAAAGAAAAAGAAAAAAGTGAAAGCAAGAGTCACGACATATATAAGAATTAAGATACAAATAGAGGAATGTCACAAAGAGAGAGAACATCAAACAAAAAAATACGAGGAAAAAATTATGCAAAAACACACCAAAGAAAAGGAAAGAGACTAGTAAGGAAAATGTACATCAACCATCGATCAAGTCATCCACATCCCAATCTTTTTATGTGTAAAGTGTGGGTGGGCGACTACCTAGAGGGACAACAACAATTGTAGAACTAGCATCAAGGTGAATGCTCATCCAAGGAGAATTGTCATGCAAGCTCATGGAGGAGGAAAATAATGTATTCAATTTTTATGCACCTCTTCATCTATTATAGAAATTTCCTTAGCATCGTCATCCAAATTAATGATAATAGGAGGACGAATGATCATGTCGGTTGAAGTGTGTAACCCTAGTGTTGGATGTTGTATAGGATCATGGTGCAATATTATTTTCTTTGTCATGTATCTTGCGAGCAATGGAACGACATCAACGTCTATGCTCCCTAGCTCCTCTATTTCTTTTGATTCTATTGTCAAGTTGCATTTTTGAAGGAGTTGTTTGATCAACCAAAGGTTGATTTTCATCCCTAGGGGGAGGAATAGAAGGAACCCTGGAATTTTGTTCATCTGCTTTCTCCTTTGCTTTATAAAAATCTTTTATGTGAGGAGGTGGGATGGAGTTACTTTCACAATCTCTAGGTCTCTTGGATGATGTAGACGAAGTTTCAGGTGTTGGTTGGTTAGGTAAGTCTGGTTCAGGTTAAAGCATGGTTTCATCAAGGATGGGAGTTTTGGAAGTGAGTGGGGACATGTTCTGAAGAGATAATTCTATAATTTTCTTTGCTTTAAATTTTTGATAAGCAATAAAAAAGAAATATCTTCTAGGTGTGATGGGTTCCATGGGCTTCGGCCAAAAGGTTTCTAAAGAAAAGTTTCCTTTGGAATACAATGGGTTAAAGCTGCTATGGTGGACAGTGAATATATCATTGTCAAAGGGAAAATTTAAGCACTTGTGAAGGATCAAAGGGACCGCTTTCATTGAGTGAAGTCGTGGATGGCCTAGCCATAAATGAAATTGGTACAACTACAAGATGATAGAGAATGTAATGTCTAATGTCTTAGGTCTTATTTGTAATTTGAAGATGATTGATCTGATTATAGGGCAAGAAAAACCATTGTGTGTTTTAATCCATGCAGTAGGTTTATCATAATCATCTTGATAAAGTTCATGAAATACCAAAAATTCTTCTGTGATCACATTATCTCCACAGGTGGGATCTATTAATATCCCATTAGTGGGCTTATTATAGATATGGCTGACTATGTAAAGAGGACCATTGGGGAGATTTTTATGTATGTCTTGAGAATAAAAATTCATATCAAGAGATTTTTTAGGTTGGCGCTTACGTGGGATGATGCCTATCATGGCTACCATTTCATCCATAAGCTTGACATGGGTCACATGTGGAATAAGATCAGAATTTTCATCATTTGTATCAACATTCATAACATCATTTTGTTGAGTTTCACTGGCTTTGACAAAAGATATATTATGTTTAGACATGATATTAGTAAATATTTGAAAATTTTGATTGTGAGGGGCAACAAAATTATTGCCTTGATCATTTATACTAGCAACGGATAGACGGCCAGAATCAATGAAATCTTGAACAAGATGCTTAAGACGCTTGCATCACTTTGTGTCATGTCTAGTTTGCCGATGAAAATGGAAATAAGATTTGGAGTTGAAGTTTAGAGGTAAAGGCTTTGTAGAATCAGGTGCATGAACAAAAGGTAAGGTAATCATTTTTTATTTCAGAAGTTAAGACATTGTGTTATGGAGGGTGTTGGGTAAAGATGTGAAGTGTCATTTCAAATCTCTATAACTAAAAGGTGCGAAAGATTTAACAGTGGCAACTTGATTGTTGACAGGTGGAGGGGATGGTTGAGGAGGGTTAAATTGTAGGAACCAATTTTTTTACTTTCTAAATGGTGGGGAATTGGTTTGATTGGTATTTTCAGATTTCTCAATTCAACTAGGATTGGAGTGTGTCTCACAACTACTAATCAAATTGTAATAATCACAAAGGGTAGTGCATAAATGCATGAAATAAGGGAACTTCATCATGGGGTAAAAGCACAAAGTTGTGTCACACTTTATAAAGGAAACAACCAATGCTGATCCAACTTTTAAACTTGAATCACTAAAAAGTAGCATATATGTTTTGAATTTTTAAATGATGTAAACTAGTAAAATATGTATTTTTTAGTATATTTTATGTTTGTATTTTTATAAGAAATTAAGAAATTATTTTAAACTAGTTTTTCATAAATTAACACTATAATTTAGTTGCTGATAAAATGCTGAAAAATGAAGTTGCACGGGACGTCAAACTTTTTATAGTAAATTTTTTTTTTCTTTCAAATTTTTTGTGTGTATTTATAACTTGAAAATTTAGTGCATGGATATATTTTTTTCCAATTTTTATAAATATATATTTGTATATAAATATTAAAATGTGCATGAATAAAAAACAACTGTTTCCATCAGACTTCAACATTCATATTAAATATTTATCTAAAATGGAGAAAAAAATTATACCTTCTTGAAATAGATTCTTTTATCTAGCGCATCATATTTTTTCAATTTTTTTTAATAAGTTTTAGTATTTTTCCTTGGCATGGTAATCAACCTAATATTTTTTGTTGATAACCTACTTTTTGTATAAATAATAATTAAACTGTTAAAATAAATATATTTTTGAAAACTACACTTATGGATCTACAAAAGGGTATTTTTACATTTAAAAAAAAATGTTATTTACATGAGGAAGAGTTATTAAAACTTCAATTTTTTCAAATAATTTTTTTTTTGGTAAATTGGACTCAAAGTGGTGCTCCATATATTTCTAGCCAACAATTTTAGTTGAATAAATTGTGGAAGTATCTAATTTAGCTATAATGAATCTTACTAGGTCATATGTTTGACCAAAATTGATTTTTAGTTAGAAATACTCAAATATTAGTTGTGCTGATATGTTGGTTGAAAGTGTAACACAACTTTGTGCTTTTATCCCATGGTGAGCATTTCCTGAAGGTGTGTTAGAATTTTTTTGATAAACATCTTTTGAAGATGTGGATCAGGAATCTTGACATCGATTTGGGAATAAAGTGATTGATAGCATGAGATAAAATATTTTATTTTCTCATCATTTTTTTGCTTACATCGCATCAAATCGGCCAAGGTATTTTTTTGATTCATGTGCACTCAGAATCAGTTGATAAGTGCATCAATGAGTTCATTGAATGAATGAATTGAATTATTTGGTAAAGATGAGAACCAATCCAAGGTAGTGTCTTTTAAGGTCCTGGGAAATAGTTTGGCTAACAATCTATCATCAAGGAAAAATTCACTACACAAAGTAGTATATGCATTAACATGGTTAGAAGCATCACCCTTCCCTCCATACTTCTCAAACCTAGGTATTTCTATTCCTTGTGGCATTGGGGTTCACAATATTTCTAAGGATAAGAGACTAATTCGAACATAGTGTGTGGTTGGACCATGTTGGTTTTGGTTGATGGTAGAAAGTTGTTGTTGCATGGATGAAACGGTGTGAAAAAAATTTGTTATAAGAGGGTCGGTGTAAGTGGTGTGAGGCGGAAAGGAGAGTGGGGATGGGGTGAGGGTAGTGGTAGGACAAGAGAATGGAATGCTAATGGACAGTATGGTGGGAGAGGATAAAGCATGTGATGCCACATAGGAAGTAGGAATACTAGTAGGAATACCAAGGGAAGGAATCACATTGCTAACTTAGGGCATTCTGGTAGTGATATTAGGAGTGGTATAAGTAGGTGTGGAAACTACTATTGAAGGAAGATGAGTTTATGGTCCTCCTTGGCTAACCATAATTTTTGTTGGTTGAGAGACACTAGGTGTGAAAGGGACATGTTTTTGATAAATCTCGACTATTTTCTTCACAACATCTAGGCCTTCATCACTGTCAAGCATGTAGTGAAAGTTTTCTATAGTGAGAATGGCAGTAGCTGAAATGTTTTCAAAACTTACTTGATGTTGAAGGTTGCCTAAGTCTGCATGAATGTGAAATATTTTTTCTTGTGGGAGATCATCGGGTTAATGTTTAGTATGCATGTTTCCTAAGTGTAAAGAGTTACTAAGGATAGTTTCTAGGCCTAGTGTACTATTATCAATACTAGGAGTGGAAGTTTGAGATAGCCCAAGATCTACAATAAGAGTATTGTCGCGAGAAGCCATGAGTATTGAACTTCTTATCACTAAATTATCAACAATAGGAAACCAAACACTCATGCAAAGGATTCTAAATGTGGGGTGGATGCAAATGCAATGAAAACAAAGGACACTAAAATGCTTATAACTAAGATTCTAGAAAACAAAATAGAAGTGTAGAAACATAAAACAAAAATGCTGAAAATGTGAAAATGCCAAAAAATTATAGTACAAAATTTTAGGTGGACTAAGTTGCCCAGTGTGGCGAATTAGTCCCAACAGTGATTTTTTTGATAATTTTTAAAAAATTTGGATGATTTTTATGCTTTTCCAAATGCAGGTACAAAATGAGAATACAGTATTTTTGAATTTTTCAATGAAAATGCAATGCAAGGATGCAAGCTAAATGAGATCTTCACTAATACACTTTTAAAAATCCTATAATTGAAAACAATGAAAAACCCTAATGCAATGTGAATGCAAGATTTTATAGGATGCAAATGCACTTAAAACCAAAAGTGAAAAAAAGTTCTAAGGATGGGTTCACCAAAATGAACCACAAATTTTAGGGGAAAGTGGATTCCCTAGCACTTCTAGGGTTTTCACCTAGAAGGAGAGAGTTCTTTCACACCCAAAATCTAGGAGGTTCATTAGAGATATTTACACCAAGTTGGGTGACTTAGTCCTACTTCGGGGAAACTTTGTCGAAACAGGTTTTGGGGAAATGGGTGTCCAGAATTACAGAGATCACTTTCCAGGCCTTGCAATGGGACTAATTCACCAATGATGGTGACTTAGTTCACCTGCTACTTTCAAGAATCTTGAGACTAGAATATGTAGCTATCAACTTGTACTTCTATTCCTCATAGAGAATCGGATCTGAATCTTTAGATGTTGATCTACAAGTTGTCTTCAAGAACTTTTTAGGGTTTTTTGACTTGGAATTATGTGGATGGAAATATAACACCTTCTAGCACCTTACTCTTTGACTAATCTACATACAAACCTATAAAACACACATCCAAAGAGGTGAAAAGGGTTAGGGTTAGAGAATAGGTGTTTTCCTTAGTTGAACCCTATTTTGGTAATCAAACCCTAGATAATAAAATGAAATCTAAAGGGAAAGATGATTGAATAACATGCAAGTACAACAACTCACCAAGCCCTTTTTGAAAAACTCTAAAGATATCAAAGTGATTCACTCCAGTGGATGGATCCTTGAACTGCTTAGAGTGATTAAATGCTTGATGCTTGCTTGTGAAGAATGAATTTCTAGGAGATGGAGTGTAGGAGATGTAAGAGATGAAAACTAAGGGAAAATTTGTTTATTTATACATGTTTTTCCTTAATTTCTCAAAAATAACACATCACAGGACTCCCTTAGGGTTTAGGAGACAATATCTCACCAAAAAATTTGATTAAATTTATTTTTTATGCCAATTGCAACTAAGTCACCCAAGCTGGTGACTTAGTCCACCTGGGAAAATTTGAGTGGTTGTCAAGAATTAGAATGTGATTATTATTGTTTAATGAGATTCTCTTCTGAAACACACTTAAGTAGGACCTATAAGTGCACTAAGGGGTCATATTATCATAAGAAAGGGTGAATTTATTGGTGACAAGCCTAGGAAAGTGGAAGAGTTTGTTACAACACCTTACAAGACTTTGAAATAAGGCTTGGTAAGTGGTTATTTAGATGAATTATGATAGAAAGGTCTTAGAAAAGTGGGAAAATTTATTACAACACTTCATAACACTTTTGTAAGACATCATTAGTTTTTTTTCATTTACGAGCATTCAAGGCTTAATGTGAATGTGTTGTCTAGATTACAACATTAAATATAGGTAAAATCAAGCCAAAATCCATAGGAAAGGCCCAAGTGAGTGAAAAATATCAAGGATAAACATTTTTGCAACACAGATGTAAACAACATGCACGATAAGATCTCAATTGTTAGATCAAAGTCCTCCCTTTAACTATATTGATCACCCATCACACATCACTAATTCACTTTTCAAAAGCCAAGTCACAGTAGTGATGGGAGAGAAATGGTGATGGAATAAGATATAGCCATGTGTATAGGTTTGAAGATCAAGGGAACTAGAAGCATCTCCCACAAAAATAATTCAAATTAGCAATGGAACATTAGAGCAAAAGACCTCATCTCTCATTGCCAATTTGGAAACGATTAGTGGGTGGCCATCTACAATGAGCGATAGAATAAAATAGAAAGAGCTTGTAAGGCCATCGTGTATCACCAATTTAGAACTCAAAACTTGGAAGAAAATAGAAATAAAGAAGTATCCAATGATAGAGAAGAAAACACTCACATCGTGCATCACTACTATGAAACTCAAGATTTAGAACCTATCCGTGATAAGCGATATAAATGAAAATTGGCTCATCGTGCATCACTTATTCAAGACAAGCAATGATAAAATACTCTGCAATGAGCGAGGCACAAAGTGATAGGTAGGAACTTATGCGAATGAATTGCGCACATGCTCACATGTTGTTTTAAAAAGGGGATCAACTAGGAGCAATATAAGATAAGGCCTTAGAAATACTTAAACCATTTTACATAAAGGATGTAAAGGCCAAATATTTAAGATTTAACACTTTAGAAAAATAAAGTCCCCAGACCAAGGTAACATGGGAAATATTAGGTGATGGGTAGAATGGGGAACTCTAACCACAAGGGGCCAGTCAATTGGATGAACTCAAGGACATAAGTTATTTTAATTTGACCAGAGATAGACAATAGAAATCCAACGAAGGATTAGAATAAAAGGTAAGGGTTTCAAAAAAATGAGAAAATATTCTAAGTAAAATGACTCCCCAACATACAAACCCTAAACCCTAACATTCAATATACCAAGAGGATACCAAAGATAATGCATTTCAGACTAGTGGAACATGAAACTTTGAAGGTTCCACCAGATTCCAAAATAAAGCTACTGATATTCCTAGGGGAGTCAAACAAGCCATTTAGACAATCCACAATTAGTTTCGAATCACCCCCAATCATGACATGGTCAAAACCCAAATCTTTTAGCCTCTTAATTTCTCTCCAAGAAGCCACACACCTATAGCTATGATACCACTATGTATTGATGGATTACTAAGACTATTGTGTACTTTTGATCTTAAAGAGACTTAGGTCATGAGGGTTTTTAGTCTTATATGTACTTATATGAGATTAGTTGGACATTGAGGCCACATTACTCTTCTAATCTACCTATACTAAAGGAAATTTTTTTTCACACTTATATAGAGCTTATATTCTTACAATGCCTATTATTGACTATTTTTATTTATCTATTACATGATGCACTCTCATGATACTAATTTTATTTTCATAGTAAATGTGATTTATACTAATCATACATTATAATTCATGTATTAATTTTCCCTAGATACTCTAATTCCTTGCATTTAATCCATGTGAACAATTAAAGGGGAGAAACACTCCTCTACTGAGTTTGTAGATAGTTATAGGTATCAACAAAAATAATCATTGTCATGTCAAGATAGATGATTATCACATAACATGGTGTAGACATGTAGAATTGACCTAGCACTTATCACACATCCTAAATGGCATTTCCTTATCATCGAAATCATTATCATCAACTATCACTACATTCACATCAATTGCATCAAAAACCCTAATTTCCTCTATTAATTGAATAATACTACATTATTTAATTATTTCACTTTTTCACCATTTTTGACTAATTAAATAAATTCCTAATCTAAATTTATTTTTCTTGATTAATTAAATAGCATCAATTATTTAATTATGTCGCCAATTCACTTTATTCCCCTAAGTCAATTAAATTATTAAAATATAACAATTTAACTGTCACTTTCCCTAAATTTGAATAAATGAATTGAATTATTCAAAACATCATCAAAAAGATCAAATCAAACAAATACAAATTTGTTTGCAAAAGTCAAACTTTATTTTCACATTCAACTCCAAAAATATTTATTAATTAAATCAATTAATTAATTATCCTTACCCACTTTCATGATTGAGAAAATTATGAACCACCAATTGCTCGATCTGATTGCCTAACTGATCCATCTATTTTCGAACAGATCAATCTATTCTTCAATCCCAATGAAGGCTTAACATGATTTCTTCAGTCCTACAGATTATTCAATCTATTTCTTGAATCCCACTGAACACTCAAAATGACTTCTTCAATCACACTGATTACGTAATTAATTCCCATTGATTATTCCTATCTATTTCCTCTCAACATCTAATCCCTGTTAATCAAGATACTCTACTTCTTGATCTCAAGTATTACTTTATAAATAAAAAATCCATATAACAAAAATCCTCTTCATAAAAAATGATCAAAGAATCAACCTATTTTGCACAATGAAGTAATGCCAAGATCTTAATCGATATTTTGACAAAGCTTTACACATATCTTTGATAAACACATGTGCGTTCTTCAAGCTTTTACACACATAATGGAGGCTTTCCATTTATATGAAAAACCCTATCTTTGTGAACACACTCCGACATGGGATGGTAATGCTACTCTTTTGTGAATTCATGTATGCTTTTCTCTTTCGATTTCATTTCTTGAATTCATTAATTTTGTAGTTTCATTTCTTGAGTAATGGGCATGAATCCTTAGAAGTTTTATTATTATATTAGTTTCTAATCACTCAATTTGATCTCATATCATCTTCCCAATTTCCCCCTTATACATTATGGCATGCTCAGTGGGACCACAGTCCTTAGCAGTAATCGTTTCATGATAAAATTTTGAAGTTGCAGGTTTTGGAAGTGCACTAGAAAAAATTTCACACATAGGCTACATGATTTTTTCACATTGGATTTCATGTTGTAGCCACATCTGACCTTTTTCTTGCTACTTTTGACATATATTACACTATTGAAAACATAACAGAGGCGCACTTAACTTTTCTAGTCACTTATGGTTAAAACACAAAGGTTGCACTTGATTTTTTTGCTCGCACTTGCTTCTGATAGGACCGCTTCTACATAAAGTTTTCACTTTTTCTTTGTAAAAATTTTATCCAAAATCTGCAAGCTACGTTTTTAATTTCTAAAACTAACAGTCATTTGATTTGGATTTTTGAAAGGTGCTAACATTGTTTGTGTAGGATTTGTAGAAGCATGGCATAATTTTATTCAAGAAACGAGTAACACATTTTTTTGCAGAGAAGGCAAATGGTCGAAGATTTTACTTTTTCAAAGCTTTCTAGCTTAGCAATTTTTTTCAATTGGTTCTATAAGAATAACCCCAAAAGTAAATGCTTTCAATTAGTGCTCTAAAAATAATTTTTTGAAGCTTTCTAGCTTAGAGAATTTCTTCAATTGGTGCTATAAAAAGAATCCCACAAATGAATGCTTTCATTTTTGTGCTCTAAAAATAATTTTTTCAAAAGCTTGCTAGAACAAACAACTCCTTTTTGGTGCTCTAAAAACTGTTCGAGTTCTTGTTGACCAATACTTTCCTTTTGCTGACAAACATATGATTTCCTCTTGTTGACCATTAAAGACAAGGTTTTATAAAATACTTTGGTTGGTGCTTAAAAATGAACAAATCAAATTCTTGTCTTGCACATTACTATCTTGATGTATGAAATCTAGAATATTTCATTTTGGTGCATGTAAAAAGAACAAAAAATTTATATCTTGTACACACCTTTATTTTCATTTTTACTTTCCTTTTTACTTTATTTTTTATTTTTTAAGGCTTAAAAAAAACATTGTGATGAACTGTATACTGTGTATTTCGTGTTTGGAAAACTATGTATCTGTCCTCTCCCCTCACACCTTTTTGGTAATCTTGGGTGATGAAAAACATATTGAGTTTCACATCTATGTTTACATTTTAAAGCATGCCTTTAGAGGGCATGCCTCCCAACTTTTGAAAGGGAACAACCCAAGCATACTTTTTTTTGATGATAAATATTTGTGGGTGTGAGGAAATTTCATCACCCACCTGGTGCAGATGTTCTATATCGATAAAATTCTCCCCTAATATCCATGAGATACGTAAAAACCTGCAAGGTTTGGGAGACCTCTTAATTGAGTGAATCATCAGATGTATAGACACTTGTTATCTCAAAACATGAATAAGAACCAATTTTGTAGAAGTTGCCCCTTTTACCCAAAATATTATCTAAAGTGGTGCATCATAACTTTTATTCCAAGAAGTTACTTACCAAGTCTAACTTATGGTTGAGCATAAGAAACTCTTCATTCATTTCATGTAAAATAATCCCTTTGGGGCATGACGTAAGCCCATCTAGGAGAAAGTTTCTATCCCTAGGGTGTACATTATCTTCACAAAATTTCTAAATCTATTCAGTCACTTTGAAACATCAAACTTTGTGCTTGAATTAAAAAGTGAGCACATCAAAACAAGCACATAAAATGGTTCAAAAATAGCAAACCCTTTTTGAATTAGTGTGAATCCTTTGAAAAGAGCCATATATTTGCACTCCTAAAGGATATCTTAAATCAATATCTTTGAAGGTTTTCAGACATTTAGGCTCACATTTCAATTCGCATTAAGGACAAAGTAAACATTGGAAACTATAACTTTAGCATTTTCGACTTCCATGAACATCAAGCTATTGTGGAAATAAACGTGCCTAAAATTTGTGCACATTTTACAGTCAAACAACTTTTTGATTGTTATGTTGCATGATATCACTTGCCAAATCTCAAATAAGATCAAGCAAACCTTCAAAACTAGAAATTTCATTCAAACTGTTGTTAAATACAAAAACTAGGAAATAAAACTGAAAGATAGGTTGCTTCTCCTTCTATTTTTTTCGTAGTTGATCAAAAATTGGCTACACATACCAATTTTTTTTTCCTTTTTATCTCTGTCTTATGACATCTGCTGATGAAAATCTACCACTTTTGACATTCTAAGTGCATTTGTTTAAAAACTGGCCACAGTTGATCTTTTTGTGCCATAATTGCCAAAATTTATTGGTTGCACTTGACTAAGAAATAGCTTCTTTTTTCTCAAACAACTCACTTTTTCCTATGCAATTCACCAATTTGAAAAAATACACTCAAAGGTTACGCTTGCAAAATATTATCATATTTTCTTTTCTAGCTGCACTTGACCATAATTTGGTCATAGTTGACATTTTCAACTACTCTTTCTCCAAAACTACCACTTTTTCTCTGTGTTATGGTAAAAATCGGGGAATCAATCCAAAACTGATTATAGATCCTCTAAAGAATGAAACAACTAGACTCCTAAAAAACAAGTCAGAATTTCTCATAGTCAATCATCCATTTGTAAAATCCAAACACCTCATCCTACTTTTGGAAATCAAAATCAAAACAAACAAACTTGGTTCATTCCATCACACACACTTCTAAGATATCAACATTTTCTTGAACCTCAAGGCTCATTCAAGTAAATTTCCTACAACATATCCTCTAGAAGAATAAGGGAAATATCGATCCAAGCCTTTCAACATTTTGAGTTCCAAGAATAGTGTCATTCCAAAACATCACTCAAACCTTAGGGTCTTGAGAATCACAAAAACCATATCAAAACACCAACATTTTCATCTTTCACCTTATTACCATTTGGCATCCAATTGCTCCAGTTCAACAAGCAAACCTTACACTAGCTATCATACAACTAAACTTTTAGCTAATTGAAGGAGAACAAGCAGACATAATTAGTAGTTTGAGTAGTTCCATATTCAAGACAAAGGAAACACCAAACCAGTGGAGAAATGTAGCAAACATCCTAGATGAATAAGAGTGAAAAGCCAATATTGCAGCCGAAAGGCCTGTATTACCACATCCTACGTGGTAATAGGTATCCTCTTTTCAAAAATAGAAAATCCAAAAAAAATACAAACAAAAACAAAGAATTGAACCCCATACATGTGCTTGTCTTCATGATCTCTTGCAAGACCAAAGTACTTAAATGAAGATCCACATTCCGCCTTTTCAAAAATAGGCATCATAGTTCAAGGTCTATCTAGAGGCACATCTTGAAGATTTACCGCAACTGAGACATCTTGATAAAAAAAATTATGCTCACCCTTTAATGAATGAAATGGACTTGCATGTCCAATATGAGTGTATCAATTAAATCATTGAGTTCTTAGAGTTATATCACATTAGATCCCATATTACCACCTCCTACGTGGCAATCAATATCCTCTTTTCAAAAACATAAAATCTCAAAAAAAAAACAAAATGCAATTTTGTTTCCTTAAAAATAGAAAATCCCAAAAAAATAAAGCTTTCTTTTATTTCCATAGTTAGGAAATTCAAAAATGTTCACAAAATCATGGCACTTGTTCGTGACAATTACAAGATCACAACATAGAAAAAGAATGAAATCAATCAAAAGCAACGCTAGCATACCCCCAACAAACACCATAAATGGAAAAAGTGGCCCATGGGGCTATAGTCCAAGTGACCTTGACACCTATCAAAAGAGACCCACATTAAAGGAAACCCATTACGCTTGATCCATGAAGAATCAAAGCATAACAAAGCCACTAACGTCAATCTCAATAGGATCAATCAAGAGTAAATTAAACCAAGCATGCTAAACTATGAAAGCTTTAAAAATGCCTACTCTAACCCATCTAAAACTTATCCCATTGTGAGATTAGTGTCACGTTGATGTGAGACAACAACCCTTTCCCAATCCCATGGGTAAATGAGCTTGCCCCAGTCAATTTTATTGAAGAAAACTCATGGAAGAGTTGTGAGATGTGTATGAAAACATGATTTTAATCTAAATGAGCATGATGAAAGATAGTTTAATATGATTTTATGTTAAAAATGATCTAGATATGCAAAAGCTAAGCTAATATGAGTGGATTCTAAGCTAAAATATTCAAATCCTATTTAATAAACAAGCTAAATGTATGCATTATGTGATCATGGAAACCATTAATGAAAGCTCAAAACTAACTAATGCAATTAGGATGAACTAAAAGATGCTAAATGTGTGTTAAATATGAGTGTGAGTATGAGTGATTTCAACAACATAAGTTTGTTGTTAAAATATGGATCCATTTGTCTCCAAATAATGATCTATTTATAGGAGAGAAAATGAGAGATGAAGGGTTCATATCAAAAGGGATAATCAATGGTCAAGGATGGAAGAATTTGGAGGCATAGATCATGGATTCCTATCAAGGGTTGAAAATGGAAGATGAGAGTTCATCAAGGGCTTACATTTAATCCAAACAAACAACTTTTAACTTGTTTAAGAGGCCATAAGTTAACTTGCACATGAAGTTAAGTTTGTAAGAAAATGAACATTCCTTAGAATATCCTCATGGGTGAGGGGAAAGGATAATTTAGTTAATTAAAAGAAAATTAAATTTTGCAAAAGGGGAAGGAATATTCCTTTTGGAGGAATGTGAAAAGGATTGGAATATTCCCTTACAAGTGGGGGAGAATTAGATTAATTAGTAATTGATAATTAAATAAATATTTAATTATACAATTAGGGAAATTTAGATGAGTTTAGGTGATATTCATTAAATAAAATGATTTAATGAATGGGGGAAAGGTGGAATGACATTTAATTAAATAACTTAGGGTTATTTAATTAAATAAGAAGATTTAGGGATTTAAATTCAATAGTTTGATTTATTTTATTTAAGAGGATGAAGTTTTAGCATGAAAGGGGGTGAATTTACCTGATTTGATGAATTAAGTAATAGATGAAAATGATGCAATTAATTAAATAGCTAGGAAAATTTAATTAATTAACCAAAAAAAGGATGGGTTTCAAGAGGAAATTATGTTAGTATACCTAATTCGAGTGTATGATATCATTCATGACATTTTTCAATGTCTACATTTTCCCCTCTTCGAAGTGAGGTACATGTTGCTTTGGTTCAAAGACTGATGCCCTTCAGTTAAAAAATAATGCTTAAATCAAACAATAAAATTTTCTAATTTTTAAGATGCCCCAACGGAAGGAATAAACTAATTCCCTACCCCTCGAGAAATCAAGTGGAAATTTTGAATTTTGGGTTGATTTCTCAACAAAGGTTAAAATGCTACCCAAGGGGTCTGGAAAGGCTTCGAGATTAAAAAAAATAAAAAATGATGCAAAATAAGCTCCAATTTGGCAAGATTGGTGAAAGTGGAAAAAAACCTAGCTATAAGGTTAAATTAGGGAAAAAAATCCTAATTTGGAGGCATAAATAGGTTAGGAAGGGTCACTTTCATTTCATTTGTGCATTCACACCTTGGAGAATTGTTGCAGTTTGAGCTTTGACCCTCTAACAAAATGGCGCAATGAGTGCTCCCATCACACATTTCAAAATGGGTTCACGAGTACCAGAGGCTTCTAGGCATAGGACCACCAGTATGTGATTTGAAACTTGATTTGAAATTTGATTTTTGATGCATTTAATGCCTTTTGAAATTTAAACTTTGGTTGCATCGCTCTAGAGTGGCGTTATTTTGAGAATCAATGATGCTAATTTGAATTTTAGTGACGCATATGTGAATTGCGACACAATTCACAATTTAGAATTAGGGTTAGGTTTTTCCAAAGCTAAATCTTGATGCATATGTGTTTAGCGACATGACTTGTGATTTGTATTTTAAATGCCTTGGGCATCATAGTTTCAAATTTGAATTATAGCAATGCTATTGGGAATAGCGACGATATTGTTATTTTGGGGATGAAAACTCAAAACTTAGCCAATTTTTTTTTAATTTTGACATCTTGTGCTTTGTGGGTGTAGGAGGTGATCCTGCCTTTGATGTCTTACAAGCACCAAACCATAGTTTTATCCAAACTTGGTGATTTATCTAAGTTGCAATAGGAGCACTTGGGGGAGATTGGTCTATTGTACATTGTGTACATGCCCGTCGTCTGGACACATTTGGTGATGATGACAACGTTGTGTGAGTGATGGCATAGTGAGACCTCATCGTTCCACCTACCGACTAGCAAGGTGACAATGATGCTAGAGGATATATGGTGGATATTATGTTTTTCGATACATGGTGAACACATGATATATGATTTGGAAGCGAGCGATGATTCATGCCATGAGGTGATGGACTAGGAGGATATTGTTCTAGTCACTTTGTAGATTGACCTCAAGATGTATAGAGGTTGAGTTCCCACTTTCAAATTGAATGTTACAGTGATCATCTTAAGTTTGGTTGCTCCAGATCGACAAAGAAAAGAGTTCAGTCCGATATGGGGCCTAGCTTGGCATAGGATTCCCTTTCAGAGGACTCAGTATACATGGGGGCAGTGATGCTAGCCTCCTTATACCATGATATGTATGATTTTATATACTGTGATGGTAGGGCTATCAACATAGGATTTACTCTTTTCCACATTTGGGCTTGAGAGCACATTGTTGTACTTCAACCTATTGTTCAAATGGAAAATGTGGAGCCAGATGATCCTGTTGTCTAGAGGTACAGGGGCGGAATCACACTAAAACATACAGGGTAGCTTGTCATTCTCTACTAGCACAGGGTCATCGATGATATGATAGTTTTTAGATGGTGACCCTAGCTTTAGATGCCAACATAGTATGATGATGTACAGTAGCTTTTCTTTGCTTCACAGACCTGATACATGTAGGATTGAGAGCATACCATCATTGAGAGATAGCTACCAAATAGGGTGACAAGATAGTTTGGAGACAAGTAGGATAGGCTAGACAATGCATATACCACCATCTTCACTTGATCAACATGAGAGACAAGAGTGTGGGGACCTACTATCCCATCCCACAAGGTTGTCAAAGGATTTCGATAGTTGGTAGCTAGGCCATGGGCCTAAGATCAGGGATAGGCAGATGCTCATATGACATATAAGTATTATGTTTGGTCCATACCCCCTCATCGATTGATAGATCCAATAGGTTCACCTCCATGAGTGAGACCAAGAGGGAGGGGTCTAGGCAGAGGTAGAGGTTGGGGTAGAGTACAAGATGGTCAGGATGGCTAGGATCAACAAGATGGATAGGTCCCAGGGGCACCACTAAGGCATCGGTAGCCTCCACAACAACCTCTTATACAACAACAACTAGTGCAACAACAACTAGTACAACTACCACCATCAGGGCCTGAACCCTATAATTTATAGATAGACCAGCTATAGCAGCAGATACATGTGATTACAGGTGAGAGGGATTTGGCTTGTCAGTAGGTTTTGATGATTAATGCTGAGAGAGATTAGGCTAGGTAGTAGGTATAGGTTATCACTACAAAGAGAGACCAGGAGAAACAACTTAGACATACTGCCAAGATGCAGTTGGCACATGAGGTCAACTAGTGCCAACAGCTAGAGACTGTGTCAATTGTAGCCCATGGGCGAACATTGTCTTCCAAATTGTATAGAGAGTTCATGACTAAGGTGGCCTACTATCGGATGCACTACCATCGAGATTTCCCCATGGTGCTTAGAAAACCGTATTAATCGCAGAGGAGAGGGGAACATCCTAGGGACGAGGATCAGCCAATGAGATAGCCTGGTGAGGGGAGCAACCATCAAGGCTAGCTCATTTTGTACATACACTTTTTTTAAAATTATTACCCGATTCTTTACACAGATATACTTTCATGGACTCCTTTTTGATAGCCTCGTGGATATTGTTATTTTGATCAATATACATACACCGACTCAGATATTGTACCATGGCAGTGATTTTTTGATATATATATGAGACAATATGGATTCATGATATGATGTGTTCTTTTATTTCATGCTTATGAATGTATGGCTACACTTTGATATGATGTGATTCTTGTATATTCTTATGTATGGATGTAATTATTTTATTATCATTTTTATGCAATATGCAATGGTATAAGATGTAATTCAATGCAATGGATGGATGCACTTCTTTTTAAATATATTTTCTTATGTAGTTTTATGATGTGATGATGTATGCATATGGATGTATGGATGGATAATGTATATGTTCATGCTTATGATATGCTTATGATATGAGGCTATTTTTGGTCTTTTTG